>JAVQKG010287742.1:0-20804 GCA_036025885.1 Hypseleotris bucephala
ATTATGGAGATCATAGGAAAATATTTAGATTAAATTCATCATTCAGTCCATGTGGTGCAAGAGTTTTAAGAGTATAGATCCAGAATGCCTCTCTCTGTTTCAAAATCTTGTCGTGGTCGCCCCCTCTTGGTGGAGGGGGGACATGGTCAATACCATAGAATCTGAGTGAACTTACATCATGCTTACAGTAATTAAAATGTACAGCCACTGGATATGGTCGTTCCTACGAATAGAGCTTTTATGATCAGAAATTCGTAATTTCAGTTTGCGTGTGGTTTTACCCACGTAAGCCAGACCACATGGGCAGCGTAGCATGTAGATCATGTGAGTAGATGTGCAAGTGATCACACTTTTAACGGAATAGCGCTTGCCAGTGTGTGGATGGCTAAAGTGAGTGGTCTTGACTAACAAGGCCATGCCTAATACAACATTGTTGTAAAAGATGGTGACTTGTGCTTTGGTAAAACTAAGCGCTCAAGCTAATTAAATAGTACCATGTCATCACACATTATCTTAAAATAATTCAGAATCTCAAGTGTTAATCGTTTCTGACTTTATTGGCACAACAAAATCTGGCAAGTAAGACCGACATCCATCTTAAACAGTTACTTAATATTTAGTACCCCTCATATTGTGCTTACGTTAGCTATGTACGTTAAGAATGATGTAAATAAATATTCAGCTGTTTAGTTTGACCTCACATTTGCTCTGTGTCTGCTGTGTGTTTACTTTGTGGACATTTTCAATGATCATCTCCATCATTCCTGTTGGAGTTGCTGAAGCCTTTCCCAGGCTTATACCCTGGACAATGGCCAGTTCGATTTATAAATATTGTGGTCCAAAAAGAGTTACCAGAGCAACTGAGGATGTAACAAAATCATTCTACATCAACATCTCATTTTAAGGTCCTGGTTCTTCAATCTAGTTTTTAGACCTGGATCAGTCCTGCTTTTTTTAGTCCTTATTTAGTCATAGTTCATTTCAGGTAAAGTTCTGGTTACATCTGCCGAGGAAGTCATGTTTACACAGAAACTATTGAATGGAATAGAATGCTTGATTTTGATTTTGGGACTGATCTGGATCACTATCTGGATCTAGGGAGAATGGCATCTGTTAGCAATTTTACTCAAAAATACTACGCAATTTAAATGACATTTTCAAGTAAGGTCAGAAATGATACTTTAGACCAGTTTATTAAGGATTGCCTTGGCAGAGGTCTGCTATCTGAGTGATTTCTAGTACTGTAGAGGTATTTATTTGGTGATATACTGCAGTGTCTCATCAGATCTCAAGTAGGTCTAAGGACGTGTCTTGCTCTGGTCAGGCTGGTACTGTGGGTCCCCGGATCTCAGACACATTCCAGAGGAAATGAGCCCGGTGTGGCCTGCGGGGGTGTGAGGATCCTCTGCCACACTGTCTGTCTCCGACGGCTCCTCGTTTGATCCCTGTGTTTACTGAGGACCCCCCCAGGTCACTTCCTGTCCCCTAAAGCCCCCACATCAGTGTCTGTGCAGGACTGACCACCCATCCAATTCTCAACTGAGTCACTGCTTTCTCTATGAGACTATTAATTAGAGTTGGGCATGTTTTTTTTCCATTTATGGTGATACAGGGATGGTGATTTGCTATTGTGTGATAATAAAAAAAATCAAATCTATTTTTTTAATGGTGGAATAGATAGTTCAAATATATATATTATGCATAATGAAGTATTTTGTACTTCACAAGACATCCAATCATCTCCTCTTCTCAATGGCACTGCCAATTAAAATGATCTAAAGCTGCCTTGATCCATGTGATTAAAGCTATATTAGTCCTACATTATTGAATACCACATGTGGACCCATCTCTTATAGCATCTACTCCTGTTTATCCCTGGTATATGCATGTCTGTGGTTGGAGGCAGTGGTCTTAATAAAGACTTGAGCCTAAGATGAGATGAACTCATTTTTGCCCCTGTCTCTTTTGTCTCAGTGGTGCAGCGAGTGGACAATGTCTCCGAGGGCATTGAAAACTACGGAGGGAAGATTATTGAGGTGGAGACTGACCTGAAGAAGCTGGGTGAGTCTGTGCTTAAATGTTATTGTCTAATTAATGTGGGAAAAAAAACTAAGAGTCAGTGCTTACTAGTTTAGTAAAGATAAATTAAAATAAAAGATTTGTTCTAAAATAAAAACTGAAAATATTCACTAAATGCAACATGCTTTAATTTGTAGTCTATAAACTCTGTCTATTTTTTTTACTTTTCTTATTTAAGGAAACTTACGGACTACACCTTAAGCTTTATTAAGACAGGTATAATTTAAGTCAAAATAGGGTCTTTATGCTGACAGATTTTAACCCAAAAACAAAAAAAAAACACACAAAATCATATCTGATTTATTCTGGAAATGACACAACTTAATTATTTGTTTTTCCCAGAACTATGTAAACTTGAGTCTTTTGCAGCTAGCGTGACCCTGTTTTAGCACTAAAATCTGCTAAACATTTTCACTGTTTATTAGATCTACACATAAGTTATTGGCAGCTTTGTTTTTTTTACTGATGTTTCTATTGGCTTCCTGAATAGTCTATCGCATTTTTCTTTGCTCTCACTACAGTATCAATGCTATCAAAACATAACGATTCTTGTTTCTGCCAAAGATTTTTACTAGATTGATGTCACTTTCTGTTTAGCTTAATAATAAGGCATTTGCGCAAACCACATTATCGTGACCTATGTAACAGAGCTATGCAATTATTTTGATGCACAGGCATACTTTAGGGGTTCATTTGATTTGATTTGGGCTAAAAGTCTGAAATTGAACGCATCTTGTTTTAGATGATCAGACGGGGGAGAAGTCCGAGAACACGAGCACTGAGATCCAGGGCTTTAAGAACAGTATCTGGAGTCTTCAGAAGCAGCTGTCTGTGGTTCAGGAGCATGTGCATTCTGACCAGGTTAAACTCATCCATCTACAGCGCCTCAGTGAGGACGTCCAGAGCAGCCAGGGGGCGCTGCAGAGCTCTGTGGACAGTAACAGTGTGGGTCTGAGGTGGGTGAACGGGACATTGCAGATATACAGTGGTCTGATGGAGGGGCTACAGGACGACACAGCCCGACTGCAGACGGAGCTCCAGAACCAGGCCACGCTCCAGAACCAGGCCCTGCTCAGCATCAGCTCCCTAAACATGAGCCAGGCTTATCAGAGGGTTCTGATCTCAGCTCTGCAGCGCTCTGTGGACGACACCAGCCAGGCCATTCAGAAGATACGCACAGACTTTCAGAGCCTGGAGCAGATCACCCGACAGACACGCTCTGATGCTGAGTGGATCCGCAGTAAAGTGGACAACCTGCAGGTGCTGTCCAATAATGCCTCCTCTCTGGCCAAAGCCAACCAGGACGGCCTGGAGGACATGGGCTCACAGCTCACATACATGAGCAGCCAGCTTCAAAACACCAGCTCCATGACTGACGCTCACGACCAGTCTCTGAGAGAACTGCTGGACAAGCACAGGGACTTTGGAAACTATACCTCTCAAAAGTTTGACCGGCTAGAGGTGAGGCTGGACCAATCAGAGCAGAGTATAGACCGTGTCACCGGGAACATCAGCTTCACCACACAGCTGCTGGGGTCCATCAACCTGAACCTGAACGATCTCAGGACGTGTTCAGAGACTGTGGGGCGACACACTGACTTCCTCCTGAACCTCAACAACAGTGTGAGTGACGTCAGGACTGACACAGCAGGCTTCAGGGCTCAGCAAGAAGAGCTGTCAGCACGACTAGACAAAGAGGTCACCAGTCTGTCTATTGTAATGGAAGAGATGAAGCTAGTGGACACAAAGCACTCACAACTCATCACCAACTTCACCATTCTACAAGGTGAGCAATGTGGCTGGCTTTCTACAAGATAAGATATAGATTATTTAATAAATTGCTTTTTTCTCTCTACTTTATATTTTCAGGTCCCCCTGGCCCCAGAGGGCCAAGAGGGGACAAAGGCTCCCCAGGACCTGCAGGTCAGCCTGGTCAGAAGGGAGAGAGAGGTGAGAAGGGTGTGGCAGGAGTACGAGGCCCCAGAGGTGAGCTGGGTATTCCTGGACTTTCAGGTTTACCAGGGCCAAAGGGGCCTCCGGGTGTTCCAGGCAGCCCAGGATCGAAGGGGTCTCGCGGGTCAGGGGGCAGAGCAGGCCCCCCAGGGTCAAAAGGAGAACCAGGATCTGCTGGTACTCCAGGGAGAGACGGGCTACCTGGTCTTCAGGGCGCTCAAGGACCTCCAGGGATCAGAGGAGCCTCAGGAGCCCCTGGAGAGCAGGGACCTCGGGGCTTAGCTGGACCTGTGGGACCTCCAGGACCAGTGGGACCACCTGGGCCTCCAGGACTCCCCTTCAGAGGTCCACTCCTGCCCACAGACCCACTGTCCCAGCAGGACGAGGCTGTGGCTCCTTCACTCTCTTCTCCAGGTGACAAGACTTTTTTATAGTGTGGGTCCTAAAGGTTCCTTCACAGGACATGGGTGGATAGACTGATTTCTATTTAATTTTGCAGGATGTCCCGATGAGTGGCTGAACCACCAAAACAAATGTTACTTCTTCTCTAAGGACCTGCACACTTTTAATGAAGCAAAGTCCACCTGTGAATTTAAGTCTGCTTCATTGTTAATCATCAATGATCTGGAAGAACAGGTCAGCCACTAAAATAAAATAAAACCTATGTTATTTGTTTTAAAGATGTGTTCCGGTTTCATTTTGTGAATATGATCTGTGTTTTACTCAGAAATGGCTAAAGAATCAGATATTTGGAAAAGGCTACTTCTGGATGGGTCTGACTGACAGAGACGAGGAGAGTGTATGGCGCTGGCTCGATGGGACTCAGCCCACTTTCACGTCAGTACCTATATCTATCCATTATTATATTCTTATGTGTTCATGCAGTCATTTCTCTACAAGTATTAAAACCATGAGATCAAATGTAGTGAGTGATCGCCCCCTGCTGTCTGCTGCAGGTCATGGAAGCCTGGACAGCCGGATAACTGGGGCCATGGACATGAGAGCAATGAGGACTGTGCAGGTCTAATACATGAAGCTCTATGGAACGACTTCTTCTGTGAAGATCTCATCAGCTACATCTGTGAGAAGGAAATGGAGACTGGTGTGTGTCTAAAACTGCTTTGTATCTTTTTAATATTTAAATTAATAAAACATTACAATTGTTGAATGTTTTTAAAATCTGTTTCAGTAGATGGTTCCTCTGGACGATAGCAGATGTTTTGAGGTGCTTGCAGTGAGCAGCTAGACTTTCTACATGTGGCACTGGACCACTGGCACAGCGCAAGGACACTCCGTACAGAGAAAGAAGAGGGACAAATTTAACATTTGCCAATCTCCTGCAAAAGCAAAAGTCTGTCCAAGGTTGATGTCCTCATCCTGCTCGAAGTGAACCAGTCAAGTGCAATACCACAGGGTTAACAATGGTGATGAACTTTGTTAGAGTTTAAACTTTGTTATGGCAGACCATGAGTAGATTTTATACATTTTTATGACTGTATTTTTCCATACAACTGAATATTTGAATGTATATTTTATTATGCAAGTAAAATTTCATGAAGCCAAATGGACTTTTTAGTGTAATACACTTTACCATATTTAAATAAAAGAAAATCTAGAGGTGCTGAATGATGCTCAAATTACTGAGATGCTGGTATCTAGCCTCACAAATTTATATTCAACATACACATTTCTGCTAAAATATATTGGAAGAAATGAGACGCTCTCGAATCACAAGTTGTCACAGGTTTTGTGGCATTATTGCATTTATTTCTCACTTTATAGTCTATTTACAAAAAATACTGTTCATATCTATCTGTGAATATCAGGTGTAATTTTATGGGACTCAAGTTTATTTCCACCTACTGACTATGGCAGCAGTAATATTAGGAAAATATTTAAATAAACCATTTAAAACTAAAACTTAAAACTAAAATCCTGGTCTTTTTATTTGACATTACTGCACTCTGTGAGTAGAGTTGTATTTCTACTACATGAGGTCATCACAAAACTCTCCACAGTATTGTGATAGTTTCATTTATTGACTTGTAACAGAATGTATTTTACATTTCTATTGATAAAGTCCAGTGAGTTTTGACATTTAAACTTTCTTTTTGTTCTCTCTTTATCACTTTATTAGCATTAGGTGGTGATCTCATAGATGGCCATGGGCTATATGCAATAGACTGGCGACCCTCATAACTTATATCAGGTCATTTTCCCCCTTCAGTCTTTTCACATGCTGTTTCCCTGCTTTAGTCGACTCCAATCACAGTCATTTCTTCAGCTGCACAGAAGATGAAACGATGTTACAATAGCACCTTATAGTAGTTGTGGGGTATCTAACTAAGTAGCATGAGATTGCACAAAAAAAAAGTGACTGAGCTGAAGACTGTGAGTGCTTGCCTCTGTGTCAAGATAAAGCCTAGCTACTACGTTGTGAAGACACAAAAACTGGCTTAAGATGCACTTTTGTAAAATACCTTGACAGCGTAAACATTGAAGCAAAAAACAAAGAATGCATGAATGCTGAGCTAAAGCGGACACCATGTTAAGTCTGTGAATAAATAATCTTTTTAAGAAATATAATTGTGCTAACATTTACACATAAACATACACAAAAGAAGCAGCAATATTGTCTAAATATTGATATTGATTTATTGTTGAGGTATGATAGATCACTAAATATTATTTTATTTTTCTCTTGTTTGTACAAACACACTATTTTAGTATAAAATAATTGTGATGGATTTGAAATGATAAAACAGCCAATTTGGTTTGGGCTAATGTTGAAATAATAACTTGCAATTCCTGCTAACATCTCCCCGGAAGCCCTTTATATGTCCCTTTCTGACTTAATGGTAGGTTGCAGCTTTTGACTTACAATGACTTTGTTTTGATTTGATGAGAATGTTCAGTGCAACGAAGTAGTGAGATCAGAGAAGCCCCACTCTGTCTCGCGCTCCCGTATAACTTTGATTGTAAACATGATTCCTTTACATTACCATTCAAACAGGAATTCATCCCATAACAACAAACAATTTTAAATTAAAAATCATTTCCTCTCATTTAGTAGAACTGGATTTCTCGTGTCTTGCTGTGTGCAGTGTCTTCCTGTCCCGTTCGATGATTGTAGTGGTCAGTGGATAAGATGGTGAAGAGGGAGGGCACAGTGGGATGTGAAGGCAGGCTGGCTCAAACAAGGGCACAATGTTGATGGTGAGTTGGTGATCGTCTAGTCATCCTTTTCTACGATGACCTCCCCGTGAAGCACCCTCCTTCTCTGACGCAGCATGTGGAAGTACAGCTGAGGAAACACTAAAGAAAAAACAAAACAAGGACTTGAAGGTTGTCCATAATAACTAGGGCTGGGTACCAGATAACAACAACCTTAGTTGTATGGAAAGAAATGTTACAAAACTGCTGGTATTGAAAAACAAATTGGTTTATAAAAGATTTTATTTAAAAAATGAATTAAAACAACATACACTACAAGTCCATAGTTGGTACTTTTTTAAGTTTATCATCAAGTGATTTTAATTTAAAAAACAGTTCAGGGAAAATGCAATTAACCATATAATTAAAAGTTTAAATAAAGTTAAAACAATATGGCCAACCTATTGAATGGTATAGTAAGTATTGAAAAAGTATTGTCTAGGTGAAAGGTGCCTAGTCCTAATAACAAGGTCTACTTGTGTAAGTGTAAATGGTCCTCACGTGGGATGTAGGACAGCATGGCGATGATGAGGCAGTAGTAGTAGTCAAAAGACACGTTGTACTTGTTGGGAAGTCTCATGGAGTACATCCCAGTTCTGCGCACGAACGGCAGCGCGGCATAAATCGTGAACAGCTCACCAGCGACTCCCAGGGGATACAAGACGATGAACAGGTTGTATCTAAGAAGAAAGAGTCAGACATTCAAATTCCCTGCTATTAAGTTTGATGGGTATCATCCAGTTGCAAGACGTATTTTGCACACTTGTTATAAAACGTAACAACGTAACGTAATGTGCATGATTAAAATAAAGTGTCACACACTGGTGATTGTAACTTTTTTGCACACAACACAAGTGGAAGTTGAAACACCAATCTTGGGTTAACACAATCCTGGGTGCAATGGCCTTGCCTCTGAATACTTGTCAATATAGCGTGGCTAATCAAGACCACAAACTGAAACTAAGCTAATCTTAAACTCATCCTTGCCTTCCAGTCTGTCACTGTGTCTTAATTGTGACATAAGTAGATAAGGCCAACTGTATTGTTAAACCGGTTTCTTTCTAGTAGCGGTGTAAGTGGTGACTCAGGGCCGTGGGGGTCCTGTGTGTGAGCTCAAGGCTCAGGGGAGCGTCTCGGCGGATGTGAGTGAAATGTTGGGCGAACATTCCATGACCAAAACAGATGGTCTTAAAAACAGGAGCAGCTGAACATGAGCCGCCTCCAGGGGCCTGGCGTCTCCTCTGGTGCTTAAAGAAATACGTCAAGGGTTGTAAGGGCTGCTGCAGGATTGGTTTCATGCACAAGATTCAAATAGTCTATCTGCTGCAAAATGCACAAAGAAAAAGAATATGGGCCTCAGTTTGGGTTTTGTATGTTGTCTATATGACTTAAACATGATCTATGATGTTAATGCCATCGCACAAGAAATGTGTCAAATAACAAACCATAAATGATTTCAATTGTTTAGGTTTGGGAGCAGTGTGTAAAAAAAATGAACTGAAAAGGCTGAAAAGTATTGCCACAAAAACTACATTTTATATTTGAAGTTGAGGGCCTATGACTGCCCTGACACTTTTGACACGTCTAATGTCAGTGTGTAAACAGGGTGATGTAATATGTAAAATTGAATAATTTGACCCGAGTCAGCCTTCCCTGAGCACCAAGACGACCAAGTTGGACAGGCATTGCAGTGTACAGCTGACGACTCCGATTTCATCTGGGCTACTGTAACAGAGACATGCAAGGACAGACTGCCACGTCATAAGCACTAGAATCAAGTATAATGGTGCCAATGGGCAATAAGCGAATGAACTAAAACAATATTCTATTCGGACAAAGTTATATTTTGTCTTTTAGCAATTTATGCAAAAAGCACTGAACAGATTTGGATGAAATTTTGATATTGGGAGTGATTCGGATCACTGTCTTGATCCAGGTAGGGCTGCAACTAACAATTATTTTGCTAATCGATTAATATGTCGACTATTTTTACGATTAATCAACAAATATTGAGATTTTTTCCATAACTTGAACCAGATAAAGGTAAAGCAATGCCACCAGAGGACAGAAAACGAAGGTTTTTCATCCTAAATGCAAATTTTATAGTTTTTGTTCTGTTTTGGCCTAACTGCTGCTCTATGTGGGTTGTTCTCTCTGCAAACTTCGTGTTTTAGAGTCTGTATACTCCAGTTAATGATTATTCGATTACTAAATTAGTTGACGATTATTAAATAATCGATTAATCACAAATAATCCGATTAATTGTTTCAGCCCTAGATCCATTTTTTTTAAACAATGGCATCTGTTAGCAATTTTCACTGTCTGAGTGCTTCCTGGTTATCTCCACCAACGAGGTAATGTTTTTAGTAGCATTGGCATGTGTGTGTGTCTGTTAGCAACTTAACAACACAAAAAATACCGAATGGATTAGGGTGAAATTTTCAGGAAAGGTCAGGATTAAAAAAAAAAAAAGCCACCTTTACTCGGCTCTGCTTGCCCTGGTGTGAGAGTAGCCTCCCCCCACCCCTCCTGTCTTGTGAAATCTGACACCTGGCCCCCTGGCTGCGGTGAAGTCACAGCTAAGAAAGACAGGCTGTTGTGAGCCCAATGCACAAAAATGATGCTAGAACGGTTTCTTTTTGGAGCGCAAGCGCAGTCTCGGGGTGCTTTGGAGTTTGACATTGTTTCGGACATTGGCCATGTGAGTACTTTTCATGCATTATTAAGTGTGTACACAATGTACATATTTTCTACCCTGGCATCACACCAAGTCCAACCAAAAATATGTTTTACTTTTTTAGTAAACATTGTTCTCTAAGTTATGTTAAGCAAATCACAGTTATGTTGCTCATACATAGAAATCAGGTCATACCAGTGTACAACTAGCTCAAGCTAAAGATGTGTTAATCAAAACACACACACATGCAGCCCCTCACTCATTGGTCAGGTCCAGACAGCAAATCATTGCATAGTTAGAAATAACAGGCTCCACCACTCTCTAAACACAATAAATGCCAAATCCAACCACACTCTAAGGTTTGTGCACCTGGCCCATTTGATGAAGTACGGCAGGTGGTGCAACAGCTTGAATGTGTAGTATGAATATCTGGTGATCTCTGTAAATGTCCACACAACCAGGAAGAGGATAACACTCTCTTCGTTCTGGATCTTCATTTAAATTGAATTAAGAATACAAAATGTACGAGTCAGGAAATAGAAAGGAAAAAAGGGCTAAAAATTAAATTAAATGGCAAAGGCAAAGACACATAAACATTCTACAGCATAGCAGGCAAAAGATATCAATTGTGCATGGATACACTACTATAGCTTAACGAATTTGAAATAGTGATAAGGATGTGTTAAATAAATCATAAATAATATTTGCTTTTACCTGTCTGATGCTGTTGGTTATAAACCAAACCATGAAAATCCTTGAGCACACTTGAACCCCAGTTACAATCACAGAAGTCCTCACAATTCCTAAAAAAGCAACACAACTTAAGAGATGCTCTAGTGTCATCAAGTGGTGCGAAAAAAAATCTTACCAAAATACTTACCAATCGCACAGTGTCCAACCTGGGATAAGATCAGAAAATGCGTTCAGTTGATTTCTTTATTTTCATACTGACATAAATGTGTTTATAACCTTACCTCAACTAATGCAAAAGTCTGAAAAAACTTGAGAGTCCTTGCTATACTTCTGTAGAGACCCTTGTGTGTACCTTTCTGGATGTAGAAGCGGGCCATTGCCATCGCCAGAACAAGCCACCTGCAGACACATATACATTAAACATGACTGAGCCAAGTCTAAACCAGGATTAAACCAGGTTTAAACCAGGTCAAAAGTGAAACAGTACTACCTCAGAATTAAACCAGGTCTACGTTTCACCTGCAACAGCATAGCATTACACTTCATAAGCAGGAATAGATGTTTTTGACTTTGTTTTTCTTTTAACCTTAAATAGTAACACTATGTTCTTCTTCCTATTAATCTATCCATATAAACTAGTTTCTTGAGCACTCTAAGTTGCATTAATTCCAATGTAAGTGTCTTTTTTGCTGCCTTTCTTTTTATTACATTTATAAGATGGCAGCTACAGTGTCCATCACTGTTACATCAAAATTAGCAGCCATCTCTGATGCAGTATAAAGTTTACAATACAGAATTTACTAAAATGCTCAAGCCCACCTGCAAGTTCCATGGTGATGCTCTGCACACGCTTGAAGGTGCATAAATCTGCTCATTAATTCAATAAATATTGAATAATTATCTTTGTAGAGGTAACATAGGAACAAATATGGTGATTTGTGATACAAAACATGTGGCGTATTAAAAGCATTTTAAATATAGGCTACATGAAAACTTGCACTTTAGCGACGTGCTAGGCTACTAATAGCTTATTTGGCTGAACCCTTGCTAATGTTGACCGTTGCCCCTCAGCCTAATTTGACTTCTGCCGGGGCGGGACCATTATTTACACATCATTTATACTTGTTATTGTTACTTTTATTCACTTTTATTGCTGTCCTTAAAAAGTGCCCATTGAGCGTTTCACAGCCTTTAGAGCAGGGCTCTATGTGTCAGCGGACCTGTCTAAACTTATCACTGCGCCTGTGGGAAGCGCGGAGGGCCTTGACGCGTACACCACGCTGTCAGCCCTATTTGGCCACAGCTACAGTACGAGCCTGCTACTTTAACACAACTCCATTCATTCATTATGAAGCCTACTAATGAAAACCACCAAATTACTGTATCAAAACAACACCAAACTCAAGTCCCAAGCATGTCCAACTGCTGTCAGTGCGTCGCTAATGCGCGCTAGCTGGACAGGCACTTTGGGCTCGATATACACACCGTCCTATAAACAGCAACACACGCTTACAGCAGTTCGAGAGCGGCTAACTTATGGACATTTATATTAATAGGCGACAGGGGCGGAATATGGCACGTACCCGGCGGTCATGGCGATGTTGTAGAAAGTGAGCCATGCTGTAGCGAGGGCGCTTTTTGTTTTCTTCTTGTTGTTGTTTTCCTTATCGTCTACCGTGCCGTCCTCCTCGCTGGACGCCATGGTACGCCGGGGTGGGGAAGTCAGGAAAGGAGCAGACAGCTGGAACTGCTTGGGAGGGGAGCAGCAGGGTCATCCATCCATCTATCCGCCCCTCGAGCCGCACTCTCTCGCGGGACCAGTGTGGCGACAAGTGCGCGGCCTGTCATGCTGTAAAACCAATGTAAATCAGGTTTAAAATGTGAAAGTACTTTACATGTGTCCCCTAGTTTTATTTTAAAGAATATGCCAACATATTCATACAGCATTTCTCAAAACAACCAGTAACCCACTTTGACGCACAGACTGCAGTTATGATTGACATAGTGCTCCCAAGTGCAAGCATTGCAGAATTACAACTCAATTTGCATAAGTAATTGTATAAAATGTTTTGCTCCACTTGTAAAACTTTTCTTTTTTCTTGAGAGTTGTGAAATACATAGTGGTCTATAAACATTTTGTCTCTTTACCATTTGCATGGGCTTCTTTATATTTACTGTGGTCAAGTAACCTAAGTCAATTTAAAGCATCATAGCAAATGATTCCCACTGGTCTAAGGTAACACAAATAAATGTGCCCACAGTCAAACTGAAAAGATCATGCCGACACCTTCAACTTGACAGGTACTCTTTTGTACCACTCAGATACTGCATCAATGCATTTTCTAATTATAGCTTTATGACACTGATAAGAACACTGGGTGATGTACAAAAGTTTGAGTGCAGGTTTGCTGATTTTTATATGTAAAAAAGTCTACATTTCAGGCTAGGTCAATGATTTATTTCAAATGAAATATAAATCACAGTGAAGAAAGAAATACATTTAAATGTGAGCTTCTATTCTCAGCATGTGTTTCACTATCTCCATTGTTTCACTAGATGGCGTAGTTGAGACATGGAATAAGGGCATGATGTGAAGGCAAGCGCTCAACAGCTGCAACAGCTTTTATTGTTTGTGTTTCACAAAGCAGTTTTTGTATTTTGTATGACAATAATTTTGGAGTTATTAAACTGAAAAACACACTTTTAGGCAGAAGCAACAACAGCTATAACTTGTTTAAATATGCTGCAGCCTTTACTTTTTTGCCCCCAAATAGACATTAGGTATATGATCCATCCTTTAATGCCCCAGGATCAACTTTCTCCAGATCTTAACCCAGAATCCTAGTTAGGTCCTAGGCCTAGCTGGAGGACTAGCCTCTTGTGTATGTTAATTTAAAGAGACAGGAGCATGCACCCATACAAAGCCTAATGCAGTGTAAGCAGTTGACGAGGGGAGCCAGGTTTGTGATGTGTGGAAAATGCCAGTGCAGGTGGACAATGGCCTTGTGTGAGTCTTGTGACAGACAGAGTGGTAGGGGTCGCCACAGCTGCCCCACCTGCCTGTCAGTGCGGCAGAATGGGTGCAGGGAAGACGCTGAAGTTTGCAGTATGTGAGGTGCTGCAGTTTGTAGGTCTGTGTGTGCCACTGTTTATCGTAACACAGAGATTTGCGGTCATTGTGGCCAAAGTCAAAGACCTGGCGCGGCCTCCTGGTGACAGCCGGACTGCATACTGGTTAATAGTGGCCGCATCAGTAGCCTATGTGACCTCCGTGGCTCTGCTGATCTGGGTTCCACTCAAATATATGGTGTTTCAGAAGAAGAAGTTTCTCATTGGGAAGAAGAAGTGGTGAGTGTCAACAAAATAATCAGTGTGTATTCAGTGGTTTTGGATTGTATGTGAAAAAAAATACAAACCAACAGGTGGAAATCATGTCTAAACTAGCTCTAAATCAAATCTAAATCCAGGATGTAACTGAGACTAAACCAGGTCTGAACCAGGACTGAACAAGGTCTGAATCAAGTCTAAACCAAGTCAGTGTCTAAACTAAACTTAACACAGGGTTTAGAAGAAAACAGCCAGATCCCCCTGGCTTATAGCATTCAAAGATATTAAGCTAGAATCATTTTGTCACTTTTTAATCATTGTTCCACCCATGGTTGGGTTTGGTGTACTCCTAATTTATCTACTTCTTAATATTTTCTTTTATATTTTTCTGTATCAGGAGGCCAGTCGCGCTCATCTATGTGATCCTCTCTACATTACCCTGCTTTGCCTTTCTCATTGCCAGCTCAGAGGTATAGCCCAGGCTATATGCACTTCACATTTACAACACAATAAATAATAAACTAGTAGTAAGATGTTTTTTTACCTACAGTAGGCTATATACAAAGAAAGATGAAGCCAAGGACTTCATTTTCATATAAGACTACTCAAACATGCGTGAATGAAAGGTGTGTTTTTGACAAAGAACCAACTTTAGAGAGTTCAGAAATGTTGAGTTCGCATAATTTAATACTGAGGCAATGCCACAAAATATTTCATAATTGGGCTCAAAGTTGCCTCAGTAAGCAGAGGGAACATTTGAAGGCTTCAGTTCTCAGGGGAGCCATATAGAAACCAGTATAAGAGATTCAGATAAGCAGCTGTGTTCCTGTTCCTGTCCAAACTAGCCTTGTCAAACCATCTGTCTATGGGGCACATTTTGACTTCCTTGCTGGACACGGGCCAAGCTCTTTTACTGTTTTATGTGGCCCTTTCCAAAGAGCTCTCCAAAGTTGACCTATGCTTATCTGGCGTCTTTTACATAAAGGCTATAAATTCTCACATAACGACCATCGGCTTGTGCTTTGTTCTTGTGTGTCCCATTCATTTGATGTCATAAGGTGGACAAATAGCAAGTTAAGTGAAGTGGTTCTTAGACTTTTCACAGGTACCCCCACAGATAATATTTGGCTTTCCCAGTACTAGCACTAGTAACTACTAACTAGTATTAGCAAACTAAAACTAAACAAAATCGTGATGAACCAAAAAGGTGATTTTTATGTCAAATACATTTTTTCAACTGAATTTAATTTTACAGTAAACACAACAAAGACTAAACCGGGAATGACATCAGGATTCAAACAGGACTAACCACAGGTAGATCAAGACTAAATGAGGACTAAGGACTAAATCAATAATACACATTTTTATTTCATCACAGCCCAGTTTCCTTTAAAGCTGCTGTTTGTGAAATCTTTACTTTGTATTTGAGCAAAAAAATAATTACAGTTAATAGTACAGCATAACATAGGTCAGCTGAGAGTAAATGGGACTTACACATCCTCTTCAAAGCTATTTTTAGTTTTGTATTAAAAAGAATTCCCCCCTGCACAAAATCAGGTTGTGAAACTTTTAGGGCTCTGACAGAATTGTGATGTATGTAGTTTGATGTGGTTTTAATGCAGCTATGGGTAATATGATGTGTAAATGTGAATATTGTTTTTGCCATGCAGGTTCAGATCAATAACCATCTGCAACATGACATGTTTGAGGAGGTGCCTGTGTCTTTGGTGTTCTTCTCTCTCATCTGTATCGATGTAGTGGAGCGGATACGGTACTGCAGACTCACAGGACGAGGTGATTCAAATCTGTATCTCTTTAAGTCAGAACTCACGGAAATGTTTGGGGTTAGTTGGAAAATGAACAGGAAATTCATTTAACTGAGTGTGTTTCTCATCACAGTGCTGAATTGGTAGAAGTCTGTTTTTCTAAGAATAAGGGTTAAGCAAATTGCAGTTTTCTTGAAATTCCACATAAGGCTGTTTTGAAAGGTTTGTGATTTGTCCTTCTGCATACCAGCAAGTTGTGTATCCTTTGCAATCCAAATCCAAACAAATTTAGGCAAACATCAGTGTCTATTAGTGCCACCGTACAGGTTGCACCCATGGCCCATAGTGGCTGGGAAAAAGCTGAAGATGTATAGATGAATTGTTGTTACTGTTTAAATTTTTTTTAATTTTGAAAAGATCTTGTAACCATATATCGGTAGTATATCATAAGGGCAACGTCACGTAGTTGATCTATTTTCTTAAGCTTATGCAGGATGTCTTATGTCTCTAGCAACTTTGGGCTTTAGGCAGGTGGCCAGTTTCAGGATATTAACAGCCATTTACACTAACATTGATTCAATGTGTACCTTTAGAATCACAAATCGACCAATTTGAATACATGATTTCACTTCATGCGCTTCATTTTCAATTAAAACCTATTGTAACATATTTTATGCTTGGAATTAGCTTGCACTACACATTCTAGTCACAAAAGTGTAGAGTTTGTGAAATCTGGAAAATGTTCATGCCACAATGTTATTACAGCATATCATGAAAATAGGGTGAACCATGTAATAGTCATTTATACAGACATTATAGTGCATTTTAGGAGAATTCTTCTTTCACCTCGTATTTCACCTTCAAATATTCTTTTTTTGCCAGGCACAGACAGAAGCAGAGAGACCGAGATCCCCTCCACAGTCCTCACCCACCTGGACCCAGTCATTCCTATAACTCCAATAGTCCCAGGACCAGCAGTGCCAGGAGCAAATGTACCCACATCACTACCCTCCGCATCTAACCACCAACACAACATCCGGACACAAAATGGCGCCGCTGTGCGACTTGACACCAATGGGACGGTCCCACTGATCTCTGGTCTTCAAGGTACGCAGGGCAGACCTTTTAGCATCGCTGGACTTAGCAACGTTCGTTCAGAAAGCACAACCACGGCATACCCCACAACATCCCCTTACGTCTATAAAGGACCTTTGAGCTTTCTATGTGCAACCGACGCAAGAGCTGATGTGATAGTGGACAGTTTCATGTTTTGGTTGGATACAGTGGAAATGGTGCGATGCGCTGGACACCCCCGGGTCTACTACTCAGGATGGGTGTTCCCGATTTACATTTTCAGCTACCTGTCCTGCCTGCGCGTAGTGATCATGCCTAAAGACCCACTGTTGTCCTCACTTGGGGTGGCTTTACAGGACTTGCCCTTCTTCTTTGTACGGGCGGGGCTCATCGCGTTGTTTGGTTTTGTCACCCCCGTTCTGTACATGATGAAGAACTTGTTGATATGTCTGGCTTTTGTTTATTTTAACTTTATGACGAAATTGAAGATCTTTAACACAGAGAGGCTGGTCTTCTGAAACAGTGTGTGGCTTTCTGGGGCACTGAAGGTTCACAATTAGCCACACCTGGATAGATGGAGAGAGTTGCGTCAGGAAGAGCATCTGATGTAAAATAAAAAATGAAATAAATAAATAAAAAATAAAAAAATGCATATTAATGCTATGAAGGAGGAGATAGGTGGAAGGAAAAAAGAAGCCAGCAATGATAAAGATACAGGTCCAAGACCTTTATTTAAACTGGGGTTCCTCTTGTTCATGTTAAATGCTATATTAATTAATATACAAAGCCTATTTACAATTCACACCAAAGAGTAATTAATTTGTGTCCTTGTGACAGTTGGCATATTTCTTTATTGCAATTGTACAGAACGGAACCCTTCAAAAATCCTAGATCTCAATTTCCAGATTTCCTGCATGACCCATTACTGACATTTCCTAAACATTTAATCAAAATTTAAAAAAATAACCAAAATGTTTCGGTTGTCAAGGATTATGTGACCATTCAGTTTTGTAAGCTTTATATTGTATTTGATCCTCTTTTTTGTACTTTGTTTTTCAATCTCAAAAAAATGCACCTTAAACCTGTACAATATGTCATTTGATTTGAGTTTCTATTGCTGTATCTCATTTTGTTACACTGCCTGCACAGCATTCAATAAATGTTTATATAACATTATGTCTGACAGTTACAATAATGCTTGGTTGGTATGTATTATCTTTTTTACTGGAATTCATCACATTTTGTCACAATCTTTCCTCAAGAGAACGAGTTTCCTGGCATTATTCTCGTCCCTGCTCTTCCCATAAGTCTGCACGGATCACAGGACTTGAGCCATGACTGGACAAAACTGATCCAGATTTACACAATGTTGTGATCTAAGCAAAAACTTGCAAATGCAATCTGATGAGGCTACTTAATGCTAGGATGTATTTTTACCAAAATACTGTCTCACCCTACCACTATTTATTCAAATAGGCATAAGAAGCTAATCAAAACTTCCATATGTTAAAAATAGCCCTAAATTGTTCAAATGATATAGATGGTGTCAAATCTAGATTTATGAGCATAGCTGTGCACATTTGTAGTTCACAAGTCTTCTGTGAACAGGAAACAGGATTTTCCTCTGTCCTGTCTTGTCTGATGTGCTCCTGTGGACACTAAACACACACATAAGCATACTGCTAACTTATATTTTTTTAACCTACACTTGACTGTAAAACCTACAATACTTGCCCTAAAGGCTCAGAGTTTTTAAGATTTGGATTGGGAGCCATTCATTCACAAATTAAAATGTGTGTTTATCAAGCATATCGGCCCATTGTACATAAACAGATGTCCATAAACAGGCCCTAGTTCAGTCCAGTTGGCTGTATTTTCAGATCAATGGATTTATCCCAAAAGGTCAGTTTTTTTTTTTTTTTGCATCCACGGCTTAAACAACATATGCCATGCCAGTTATAAAGTGTTGCACTGGAGCAAAGCAGACTAAAAGGGGGAAGTGAAGTTGTACTAAAAACTAACAATGCCTTATTCCCCAGTGTTTCGAAATTTATCTCAAACAATATTTTTTACAGTATTATCACCCAGCCCTACATCAACAAGTAGGTCTCTTGTTTAAGATGAGATTGCACTGGGTTCACACATCCTAACCCCTTTCCCCCTTTGTTAAAAACACAGTTTAAACTCCTGGAAATTGCAGATGTCTGGCCCCCATGTGACAGGATATCCATCAGAGTGATTAAGGGGAGAATGCTCCATGTCTCTGTCATTGCTGCTAAACCTTTGCACAGTCCACATGATACACACACAGCCTACAAACAGCTCTATCTGAAACTGGAATAATGTTAGCTAAAGCCACGCTGGTGATCTGCCTGTTGCAAGTCCTCTGCATCACCGCCGACATTGGTAAGAGAACAAATTCCTGTTAAATATCCTGTAGAAATGCATACGTTTTTTTTGAAAACTTGGTTGTTTTTAATCCAGTAACTGTAATGTATTTAATGTTATGTAATGCCAGTCACAAATGGACAAACGTGCAGCCTGCTTTATCAGGGACCGCAGTGGCTCAGGTAGTTGGCCAGGTAGGTTAGGTTACTTCACTGAAATAAATCATAATAGTGCTCTACTCACAAATTGTGCGGTAATTATTCACACATCTTTAATCGTTTCAATTTACTTACTGTGTCAGTCCAACTAAGTGTTGTGCATTCAACTCACATGGACTATTTCACATTTTGAGATTCTATATTTTACTATTGGCTTATTGAGGTTTAATCCATGTTATAGATTGTATTTGTATTTCGAAACCTTGAATTGTATGTAAGACACTCTACCAACTTTGCCTGTGTTTGATTGATTTGTTTTCTTCCCAGGGCATTTTACCACCACCAGTGTGTGACCATGGAGTGAATGAATAATGGACTTTGTGTGAATTGAAAAACGCTCTAATTCAGTGGTTCTCAAACTATAGTTACAACTAGCAGTACTTGCTCTCTTTTTAGTGGTACTTTCAAGTTTCTGTAGCGGGAATTTCATTTAGTTTAAATCTGATAAAGTCCTGCTAAATTCTGGCTTAGACCTGGGTATAGACCTTGTGATTTTAGGACAGATATGGTTGAGTCTTATTTGTTGCAAAAAGACAGTACTTGGATGGACAAATATTTGGATTTGTAGTAATTGAAGAGAAAGGTTTGAGAATTATGTATCTATGTATCTGTGTTGTTTTTCAGACAGTGGCTCCTTCTTGATCTTCAATGATAACCACAACAAGTGCGTACGTGTGGACAGCGCCACCTCCATCACGGTCGCCCAGTGCAATCCACACGCCAAAGAACAGCAGTTTCGATGGGCCTCAGAGTCTCGCGTCCTCAGCCTGTCCCTAAAACTCTGTCTGGCCGCCACCGAAATCAAAGACTGGGTCAAAGTGGTCCTTTTTGAGTGTGACGAGGCAAGCGAGCTGCAGCAGTGGGAGTGCAAAAATGACACTTTGTTTGGACTCAAAAACCAGGACCTCCACTTTAACTGGGGCAATAAAGGCGAGAGGAACATCATGGTGTTCAAGGGTTCGGGACTGTGGAGCCGCTGGAGGATCTACGGGACACTGGGAGACCTCTGCTCTAAGGGGTTTCAAGGTAGGGTTTAGGAATAAATGTGAACATGGTTAATTAATATTGTAACGTTGGCAGGACAACAGTATCTGAGTGAATGACTTCTTGGAGTGTCTATGCAAAAAATAGAGCAAAACAATGTAACACCAATGGCATAGTTTTGATTACTATCATTACAGTGAGTGATATTGATAATTGATCATGATTAAATAAAGTACAGTACAGACTAGTTGAGAATGTTAAATTAGACATCAATTCCCCATTTACTTTTTATTTTTAGTGAGAAGCTCCAAAGATTGTGGTACAGGCACTACTGATGGTATATATTGGCTCTCTCTCGTGCTTTTTAGTCCTAGTTTAGTGCTGTGGTTTGGACCTAGTTTAGTCCTGTTATAGACCTGGTTTGAAACTAGA
>JAVQKG010287864.1:0-11409 GCA_036025885.1 Hypseleotris bucephala
GCATGTGATCCAAGCCATACTGAGCCGCATCCTTCATGGCACACAGGGCCCTGCACTCTTGTGACAAATGAGTGAGGGATTTGGGATCAGACCAGCATCTCTGAAGCTCTTCAATGTATTGTAAAGAGGTTGGGACATTGAACACTGATTTTTTAGCGACTTTAAAAAAGGCACTAGAGCGAGCAGTCTCGGTGGAAGAAGCATCAACGCCAAGCCGTGACAAAGCCAACTGAATGGCCTGCTTCACTGAGGAGAGCCCAGACTCTGACTCCAGGGGAGAGTCTACATCTGAGGTGTGAGAGTCAGTCACAGAAGGATGAGGAGAGTGACCCCCCTCTTCAGCACCCCCTTGATGACCAGTCTGACCAACCATAAACAGAGATTCAGATGCTGCAATGGACATAGCATCCTCATCATGCTGACTGGCAGTAGAGGCAGTAAGCTCATCCATCTCATCATCATGAGACAGAGTCAGATGCTCTGTGATGGGAACAGTAGCAGCAGCAGAAGGGGCAGTAGGCTGCAGACTAAGAAGCAATGACTTAATCTGTGCAAATTCAGAGGTCAGAGTGTCAACTTTTGCAGACAAGGCCTGGTCATGACAAATCTTCTTTGCCGTAGGGGCCTCAGAGTGTGGGGGCTTACGGCGTTTAGACTGCTTCAGCGAACTGGAGGCCAGTGTTCCGGAGGGCATCTCAGTCTCCACCATAGCCAGCCTAGCCGATCTTTCGGACAATGGCATGGTAACACAATTGAAGCAAGCGTCCTCCGTGAGCGCTTGCCTCAGGTGTCTAACCCAAAGGCACGGCGGGCATTAAGTATGGCCGTCCTCCGGGCTCAGAGGAGCCAGACAGCTGCTGCACCCATGCACTAATGGAGTCGACATCATAGCGAATCTATAGCACTCAAGCGAAACACACTAAATGCTGTGACTCTAAGCGAGTGCACGCAATCAAAGAGCAAGAGCGGAAAAACACTATGCTCCTATGCACAGATAAAAGCGGGGAGCGGGAAGCACTCGCCGCCTACCAGCTACGGTCCGACCGCAGCCCTCAGTGATACGGTGATGAGGAGTGACAAGGAGTGGACAACACCCACAGTCACTGCTGTCTTCACCAAACACACTGCTAGAACCACGAGTGTAGAAGGGAGCGGAGAGCACTCGCACTACACTGGTGAAACAGCTATAGTAAGCCCAGCGAGCAAGCTACAGGCGGCGGGGCAGCAGCAAGTGGGAGCTACACAGCGTGCCCGCCAAGCCGTTACCAACAAGCTAGCCCAAACTATACTTCACTACTGTGTTACGGGAGCGGAAAACACTCGTAATAGCACAATAAGCAAGCTAACACTGCACGTAAATAGCTTATAGCGGGCTATAATGCTGAAACGGCCAATATAGCAACAAACCTCGAGGGCAGCTACTAGCGAACAAACACATTCACTGTAACTGTCTTTGAACTTCTGTTGAAAAAGGTCATTGTCATTGGTCATAAGTTTACCCTCAGTGGAAAATATTATATACATTTATACTACTTGCCCTATGACCAACTCTCAAATACTGTGATAAACCATAGTTTAAATTACTGTATGTCATAACCCGATCTAAAGACAAAACCAGAACTAAACCAAGACACAGCCAGAGCTAAACGTGGTATATATAGTCAAAATTAGAACTAAATCCAGTGTAAAGACCAAACCAGCGTCAAACCAAGTCATAACCAAGACTAAACCCATTCTAAAGACTAAACCAGGACTAAAATGTTGCTACCAGGGCTAAACTATGTCTAAAGCAGGGCTAAACCAGGACAAAAGTAATGCACACATTGCAGCTCGGGCTTAACTACATATAAAATTGTAAAACAGGGCTAATTTTCACTGTTCATTTAGCCTGACAATTAAAAGCCCTTCTAGTGACAGGTGTTGCAAATTAGCCATGGCTATAAACACTATGATACATGCATTATTCACAATGATCTATGTTTATTGTATCTGTCCCTATCAAATAAACCAGAAATAAATAAATAAACTAGGATGAAGCAAGGTTTTAACTTAGGTCTAAACCCGATGTGTCTCAATCAGTTGTAAAGCTAAATGAGCTTTAGACCAGGACTAAACCAGGCCTAAATCCTACATATCCAACTCTTATGACTGGCTGTGATCTTCAATTTCAGGTGTTTGTTGTCTATAAGCTTGTATTGAGACCAGCCTCAGGGGGATGCTGTTCCTTTTCTCAGAGATTTGGTTTCACTCTGCATGCAGCACCTGACGCCTTCATAACCCTCGTGTTTCTATCAGACCAAATCACAGTGTTGCTCTCAGCTTGCCGCCTTTGGCCCTGTTGAAGCACACAGAAGTCCCATTGTGTCACCTCCGCTGCGTTTTATTTGTAAAAACTCAACCCTTTGTACTTGACTTTAATAACAACAGTCTCTTCTCAACTTGGTCGCATGACTGATATCAGCTTCCCATCGCTGACTTGAAGTTTCACTCTTAACTACACACACCAAGTACCACTTCTGAAAATATTTGTCTATCCAAGTTCTACTATAACGGACTAAAATGACAACCAAACCAGGTTAAAAAAAAGTCTAAACCTAAATTTAGTGTTAATCCAGTCTAGACCAGGTAAATTTTAAGCTCCTTACTGCAACAAACTCTTGAGTAAAACTAGTGAAGCAATGCTCTGAGTTTCTGTCTGCAGTTGGATTTTTTTCCATTTAATTCATTTTTGCAGTTTTGTATTTTTATGCCAAAATTGAAAAATGTTTTTTTTTTTTACATTCTTTTTTTTATTTATAAATATATATATTTTTTTGCTTCTAAAATCAAAATCTCTTTGACAAATTAATGGATTTGCCTTGTAATTCTCATCTATATGATTTAAGTCTACTCACTTATAAGGCAATTATCCAGCATGGCCATCATTTGAATGTCTGATGCACTAAGAATAGCAGTGACACACATTCCCATACTGGTCTAAATATGTGGTATGCATGTTAAGTGTTTCCCTGGCGTCTGATTGGCTGGCTGCTGCTAACATTAATTTGCGGTCTCGATTCAGGTCAGTGAGCTTGGACTGTGCGTGATGCTGGGATGATGCTCGCACTACAGGCCATCTGAGATCAGTATCCAGGAAGATGCTTGGCTAATGTAGGGATATTTGTCAATGAAAATGAAATCATATCAGTCGCACTTTACAGCACAGTAGTAAAATGGTAATAGCGGGGTAATAAATGTCATGTAATGTGATGTAATGTTATTTTTATGTACTGCTTACCCTAACCACAACTTTAACCATAATTACTATGTTATTATATATTCTATTACTATCTTGTTACCATGCGAAATACATAGCATGAAATTACAAGGTACTAATAAATTGCCTAGTGATTAATCACAAATACTGTATTGTTACATATCTGTTGCCACAGTATTGCCATATATTAACTGTGCTGTAAAGTAAAGTGCAAACTGAATATACTTATAGTTCTCAAACTTTTTACACTTCTTAAACTCTTACACTGGCTTTCAAAGTAACATTTTGTCAAACTAATAATAAGGCTAAATTAGGTCTACTGTTGGGGATAAAATGATTAAACTGGAACTAAACACTACTCTTAAGTCTAACCGGGACTAAACCAGGTCTACACATCAAACTCTAGGCACCATAAGAGTAGCAAGAACAAAACGGGAACAAAACTGCACCCAAAATAAACAAAATCAAGACTTGAACTGCAAAGAGTACCACTACAAAAATCTGCATCCAACCAAGAGTCCCTGTACCACAGTTTGAGAACCACAATGTCTTCCTGCTAAACTAAAACCATGATAGGGAAACATTTCTACACATAATTAAAATCTCTTTAAGCCAAACATTACTACTGACTTGTATTATTTATTGATTAAATAGTAAACATGACAACATAGCTGAGACAATACACAGAGATACTGTTCTTGTCTTGAGTATAAGTGGGGTACCGGGTTATGTATTGTCCAATCACTTAAGCTCATATTTCCGCCTCCTCCCATGTTTGATCAAACGACCACTTAGCCATTCAGAATGACCACTATCCACTTATCGCTGGGAGGAGATATTGACAAGTCTTTTTCCAAGTCTCTCCCACTGTCCATAATGAGATTTGACCACATTATACTTTAGATGAGCAGACACACAGCACTGTACAGTCCAACATGTGCAAAAAAATAATTTCAAAGTTTGTTTTCTGCTACATACATCCAGATAGTTTGGAATGTGAATTTGGCTGCATTATTTATTTATAGGGCTCCTGCTGATTGTGTCCATACAGAAAAATACACAGAAAACAATAGCTTATTATCAAAGAGACTCACTAGAAACAAAGACAAAAAAGATCCTACAAAAATGGAAGTAACAAAGTTGTGTAGAAAACATTGTTATCTGTCGGAAAGCACCTCTCAACAAGGCACTCACCAATTTCTAGTGTGTTAGTGACCATATAATCCAGTTAACAATGCTGCTTATATGTGTCCAGATGTGACCTCAAATCTTTCCTGAGTGTGTCCAAATTTAGCCAGACTTGTCCTCAATATTGATGTTTTGTGCTTGTTATGTGATCAAATGTCTCATCCTCTGCGTCTTGTGTTGTTTTGAAGCGTAGAAACAAGCCAGAAATAGAATAAAAGAAGTTATTTAAAGGACTTGTCACAGAAAAGATGCAGTTGAAGCCGTTATGTTTTGATCCACTGAGTCCTCTGTTCTATTTTCGGATCTGCGTACTGCCACTGCTACTTGGGGCCGCTGGTTTAGCCCCTGTCTGTGCCCTCCTCACCGGGACTTTCGATACCGGGATCTTGGTTCTGGCCGGGTCTTTTGCTTGAGGGATTTGTGAGCTGTGTTTCACTGGGATTTTGGAATCACGCGGGAAACAGGTGGATTGTTTTTGTTGCTGCTGGCTTTCCTCTTGGCTATGTTTTGAGGTGGCCACAGCAGGAACAACCTCTGAATTTGCGATTTTATCTTTGCTGACAGTATCATGTGAGTTGAAGTTTGGGCTAGCGTCCTCAGGCATTGACATAGAAACATCCTTATTTGTCTCTTCTTCTGAAGGCTGGCTTGCACGCACTGGGATTTTTGCTTTGCCCCCACCAACGACAGGTATTTTGCTCAGTCCCGTTGTGTGATGCACTTGTGATGCCCTCTTTTTGTCTTCTTTAATATGTGTTGAATCTTGTTGTAGGATGTCCCGAGCCTCTGGGCTTTTTGGACTTGTCAAGTGACCATCCAATGAAGACTGTGAACTTTGTCTTTTTTTATTTGAACCATCCCGGGATAAAGATGGCATAGGTGTTGATTGGAAAAATGCAGGTTGGAGTAAAGCAGGGGGAATCTGTGGTGGAGTTATTGGGATAGTTTGTGTAGCAGGAGTTTTGTATAATGGAGGGGCTATTTCGGCAGGTGCAATAGATACTTTTGGTTGGGAAGGTGCAGAGTTGACAGGTGCAAGAGTAACTTTTGGTTGAGATGCTGAAAGAGGAGGTTCTTTTGGGACAGAAGGTGCCACGGGAGCGGGGCTGACTTGAGATCCGTTTGATAAAGATTGAGACTGTAAAGACGTCATTGCAGGTGAAATCTTTGCAGGTGGTGGCATCCCATTCATTGAAACAGGTGGAACGGCAGGTGTAGTTACTGGAGGAACTTGACTTATCGAAGATGAAAATGGGACAGATACAGAGCTTGGCTGCGGCTTAGATAAACTTTTTGAAATCGAAGTCTCGCTCACAATAGAGGGAGCGGTCTTGTTCAGATCTGTGGTTGTAGCAGGTTTTGAAATACTTACACTAGATACTGATATGGGAGCTGGTTCTGTTGTTGTTGTCATCTTTGAAGAGATAAGTGGTGTGGGAGGCGAGGGTTGGGCTGTAATTGTAGATGTCACCGATACCATCACAGGGGCTTTGTTGACTTGTAAACTGCTTGTCAAATCCGGTTTAGTTGTTGAACTCTGGGTGAAAGTAGCAGGAGGGCTTTGAGTGGCTGGTGTAGTAGTTTTGGTTAATGCTTGAGGTGATGGTGCTGCTAAAGGGCTTGGTTTACTCTCTGTTGTTTTGGGAGTTTCGGTACGTTGCTCTGAGGCAAGCCTGTTGAACATTGCTGTTATTGAGGGGCTATCCAATGGAGCTTTAGTTGTAGTTGCTGTGATATTTGGAGGAGCTGAAGTAGTTGCAGTTAACGTCGTTTTTATGCTCGTAATCGGAGGGGAAGACATAATCGGTGCGGAAATGTTCGTGACGGGTTTCAGTGGTTGAGTTGTGACACTTGTTAACGAATCCAGATGTGATCCAGTTGTCGATTTGGCCGTTGTCAGAGTTGAAGATTTGGTCAAAGTCGTGATAATGCTGCTTGGTTTCATTGGAGAGGAAGGCTGCGTTGAAATAGTGGGGAGGGTAAATGTTACTAATGGTTTTGCTGTTGTTGTAACGGATGCTGTGGTCAGTGGTGAGACAATTGGTTTAGCATAAGAGGGTGAAGTATCTGTAGCACTTAGGGCACTGCTTGCTTTGCCCCACTCTGCCTCCACGTCTGCCATGATGTCCCCTCCTCCCGAGATCGAGTCAAAAGTCAAGAGCGAAGAGATGTCGGCCAGTAGTGAACTCAAACTGGTCTCTCCGGGAACCATGGCTGCCTGTGTGGTTGGTATAGGCTCATTTGTGTTACTTACATCTCCTGGTGTCACTGTCTTGGAAGGGGACGTTGCTGTGGAGCTGTCCAGTGCTGTCAGGCTTTTGCTGGGCTCCGAGCTCTCAGTCCCAGGGCTGTCCAGGGCGCGTGGTGATTTTGGGGTCAACGTTAGGTCCTCTTTGATGATCTCCACACTATTACTTCTCGATGACATTAACAGTGGACTTGGTGGGACATCCTGACTCTCCTCCTTCTCGTCTTTATCCTTTGACTGAAACTTGCCAAAAAGACCCTTAATCCCCCTCCGCTGGCGGCCCACCGGTTGGGAAACGGTGTGGACTCTGCGGTCACCTACCCCTCTGCGCCCGCCTCTGAGGATGGAGAGGAAGCCGAGGGACTTGGCGGAGCTGGCGGAGGAGATGGATGTACGGGCCGGGGCTGCAGCCAAAACGCCATCTTCTCCCATCGGCTCCTCTTCGGTCATCTGCTGCTCCTCGTCGCCTTGAAGCTTTTCTTTCTCTCCATCCGGCTCTGACTCTGAAGCCTCTGGTCCCCCTCCATCCAGCGTCTTACTCCTGTTCAATGGAGACTTATTGTTGCCTTCACTCTTGCTTCGAATAGAAAATATATTACCTGGTTTGCGTTTGCCAAACAGCTTGAATCCCTTTCTGATTTTGGCACTGGGCTGGGATTCACCAGGCGGGGAGTCTGTATTCTCTGTCTGTACATCCATTTTAAGTGTGTTGGTCGTTTTCTTTAAATCCTTCAGTCAATTGTGAAGATATTATTCCCCAAGGAGCAAGCCGAGCATGTATCTCCGTGTCTATATCCTTACATTACCTCTACAGCGTGTTTGGTTATCGCTGGTCTCTTTGCTGTATCTCTTTTTACCATCCAGCTCTTTCTCCTCTATTTCTCCCTCTCAGGCCCCTCCCCTTTGCCTCGTTTTTTTTTTTGTCTGACTGCTCTCTGTGGGTCGTCATGGCAACTGAGGAGCTAAGCAGCTTTCGTCAGCAATGCAGGGCCAGGGGCGATCGTGAAGCACCCTCTCTCTCTCCTCTATCGCTCCCTCCCTCTGTGGATGTCTGATGACTGTTTACATAAGGGCCACAAACAAACAGTCTATTAACACCGATGCCAAATGTGGAATTCTCATTGATCTGGCTTTAGACAAATATCGTCATAATGCTGTTTTTATGTGCATATTCAGTTTAGGGATCCACTGATACTATGAAACTAGAAATGCATAAATAAATGCTTATGATATGGGAATATTGCTATATATTTCAGTTGGTTTCTAGAAAAAATATCATTGTATAACTTTTATGTTTGTTACATGAATAAGATTTCATAATCCATGTCAGACTTCTGCAGCAGAGGGCTGTGACTTTCTGCACATCTTCATAGCAAAGCCTCAAAACAATCAAGTCATTCAAAGACACTGCATATTTTTTCCAAAGCCCAATATCTACATTTACTGCATAATGAGCTGTGTTGTTCAACCAACTTTGCTGGCACTTTATTTCTAAATGTTTATTATATTATTTTATTGGCCAGATACATCTATAATCTTGTAATATACTGTTTGCAATGGTCAAATTAGCAAACTATGGAAATAAGACATAACTAATGTATGAAATTTTAAAAGGAAATTGTTTAATTCTGCACAAGGATGTAAATAGTAGGCCTACCTAAGATGTAATCTGTGACTGTCTGTGACACAAATACTCCCTCTTGTGGTAAAAGAAGAAACGACTCCATGATTGTGGTGCTATTTCTGGTGGCCTATTAAAAGACCAGAATAAAGCTTGTGTCATTTTGCATTTATGATGAAAATTTGTTTGCTGAAAGTGAAACATCTGACTCTAAAAATATATCTGAAGGGAACAGGACATTTTTGGATATCAGTCACAATGTTTATTTTATGCTATACATATTTTACTGTTCAGTTACCAAAAGATAAATAATTTAAGAATAGAGAATATAAAACCAACATTTCATCTCTGAGTCTCTGAGTCAGTGTTTTACATAACTATCTCAGCATACTGTCCTTTTAGGGTAATAATTAAGTTGTACAAGAAGTTTTAGGTCTAGTTTAAATAAAAATAATAATAAGGCTTAGTCCAGATCAGATCTGGGACACTCTCATAGGTGTAAATGTAAACAGTTCTTGAATCTCTCATACACTAATATTAAAGGAGGTCACACGTCATGCTCTATTGCCTCCTTCAGGGCCATAGTGCTGTTGTGGTTGTTGTCCTGCGTCTCCACAGGAAGTGCATCGTACGTGCGCCGGTACAAACACCGAGTGACCAAAGTAATGATGAACATCTCCATGATCATCATCTGCTGACTCAGCACTGAAAACACAAAAAACAACTATAAAAGAAATACGAACTACAATACTAATATACAGGACCCCAGGAAGACTAGCAGTCAATAATTTGGCAGCTAATGGGAATTCTTAATAAAACAACAAAACAACAGATATGGAGCTACTTACTGGATCCTCGAGCCTGTGAGGAGAAGGGGGGAGAACACGCGATCGTCCCGTCCAGAGCCAAGATGTTAATAATGGAGGTCTGCAGCTGACTCAGGATCAGCACCAACTGAAAATTATACATATTACTTGTACTGGAAAATTGAAGAGAAAAGCCAAAATAGTAAAACTAGTTCATGAATCTAATACTTTAAAACTGTAGTTCAAAATAAGAAATTGTTTATCCGTAAAGCAGGTAATCTGTCGTAATTATCTTTTTACTTCCTCTCTTGGCCTCTATAGCAACATCAAATCACAGTTAGTGGGTTATCACTTTGACCAACAGAGTAGTGTAGCAGCCTTCACAAACTCTGATTGGTTGTTTCTGTAGAGAGGGGAAGCATATAATGGGTGTTTTTACTTACTTCTATTAAAGAGGCAGTCAGTTTATTTTCTGTCTCACCTGGTACATGGCATATTTCGGGACCATCCTGAGGTGTCTCATCAGATGTTTGGTGTTCATAAAGACGATGCCCAGAGGCCAGAGGGAGGTGATGGTAAGAACTCCTATGAATGGGTTTATCCAGATGGCTGTCCCTGTGATCTCCAGCTATAACAACACACACATCCAGACTTTAGAAGTATTTTAATAATATCATAATAAAAAAGACAGAATACTTACATCTGAGAGATCAAAGTTTCCATTTGTCCATAGAATGATTGAAAGAACAGACAGCACTGTTTTGAGGATTGCATATTGAAGAGCGCCCAACTTCAACAAAAATAACATGCGTCTGAAGAGGTAAAAAGACACCAAAGTTTAAGGCCCTGACACTTAATTAAATGTAGACAATGACACTATAAATTTATTAGGATTTGTACCGGGACATTGGCACACGGGGCAGGCATAGACAACAGCAGCAGCAGGGTCCTGTGCTGATCTTAAAAGGTTGACCTGAAAATCTCTCTAGGAAGTCACTGCTACCTCCCAACTCCTCAATCATCATAACCAGGACCTTGTACACCACAACTGCGAAATAACTACACACAGACAGAGTTACAACTTATAAATTTGAAGGACATTTTTTATAGTGCTCATTGTTAATAGGTACAGTAGGTCTTGTACTGTACACCCTGCCAAAGAAGATACTGCCAAAGAAATGCCTATAAAGATGTGTGCATTCTTTTGAAGATGACACATGTGATCTTTGGACCTGTCAAATGATTCTTCAAGGTTTTCACGTTTTATGGATAGAAATAATCTCAAGGACACAGCCCCATATTCTGGAGCTGTCTGACGATCTATTAAAGTAAAACTCACCAGTTGGATGTCATGTCTGTGAACATGACAGACTTGGGGATCCACATCCCAAAACAAGCCATGGTGGCAATACACTGAAACAGAGAAGCGTTTTTTTAGTTCATGTTTTTTTTATTTACAAAATGCAAAGTGAGCATTCAGAAAAAACATCTAACGGCCAGTAAACCAACTAACTATAGGCCAATGCAATGGACTGACTTATGGTGTATGATATTGTAATAATTCAGTATCCAAGCATTGATCAAGAGTCATATTGAATTATTACTTGCTCATTTGCACAAACATTAAAGTCAATTAATTTAGAAACCATTACTTTGTGTTTCTACTTTAAGACGGCTGCTATTTTACTGGATTTCAGTGAAGAACTTACCGGTGCTGCACCATTGATCCAGATAATCGTTGACTTCTTTGGGTACGATACTTTCTTGTAAATATACACACATGTGTCTAGGTACAGCAGCAGGGACATGAAGGACATGAAGGTCAGCATGGAGTACAGACAAACCCCAAATACATCTAGGTCTAATGCAAAAGTACAAGAACAAAGGTTTAAAACTCAAAACATGACCTGAGTAACAAACCAGCTTTCAAGAAAACAAGAAAAATGTTGGCAATTTGATCAGACTTTCTTTTAAAAGTAGGTCCTAAAAGTTTCACAGACACATATGCCTGTGTAGTTACGGTATATGATTTTCATATAGTTTTAAAAATGTTAATATATGGTTTTGCGCACTAACTTTTTATGTCATTTCTTACTACAAACACAGAATTACAAAGTAGTTAGCTTGGCATTGACTGAATCCTATGTACTTTGTAATATTGTGATATTCTGACAGTAAATACATTTCATCATTAAGCTTTCATTTGACATACAAACATGCCCAAAATGTCATTCATGTAATTTAGGTTCTTCTTTAGGCCCTCAACCATAAAAAGAAAATATGGGGGTCA
>JAVQKG010287905.1:0-12199 GCA_036025885.1 Hypseleotris bucephala
CAACTGAGACTAAACCAAGACCCAACTGAGACTAAACCAAGACCCAACTGAGACTAAACCAAGACCCAATTGAGACTAAACCAAGACCCAACTGAGACTAAACCAAGACCCAATTGAGACTAAACCAAGACCCAACTGAGACTAAACCAAGACCCAATTGAGACTAAACCAGTGCCAAACCAAGACTAAACCAAACCAAACCAAACCAGAACTAACCAAAACGAAACCTGCAAAGTATTTGGATAACAATTAATTCTTGATATATTATGCAGCCAAAATTGGAGTCATCTGGTTTTTAAATGAATGTGCTTGGAGCTGGGGGAAGTAGATTACACCCAAAGAGGTATTATAGAGTTAAGACACTGGCACCCATCACTGCCTCTCACTGTTGACTCATAGTCGATGTGGGCATGCTCACAAACACACACACACAAACACACATACACACAAACATGCACAGTGCTGCTAGTGATGTGTGCAGTGTTCAGAGATATATGCACTTTACATGTAAATCTTATGCATTGGATCAGATGTTTCCCACCGGCTAGATTAAAATCACAGCGACTTGTTATAACTGAATATGGATTGACAGGTGGGAAATTACATAGATTAACATTTTTATACATTTATATACTAATAAAGTTGCATCTAGTGTGGTATTCTGCTACTGTAACCCACCTGTCTCATGTTTTGTCATTTTGTGTGTTCAGATTTTCTACAGACCATGAAGTGGCTCAACCTGACATTTTCACCCACAAAATCTTTCACTGGATATTTGTATATTTGTAAAACCATTCTCCCAAGAAAAAAACATAGGTACGTTTTAATGTGTATGTTGTAAATTCTATGTTTGTTGTTTGTCATTGTTTGTCATGTTGTTGTATGGATGGAAAGTACCTTTTGGCTAATCATATTTACACAGTGTCACAAAAATGCACTGTGTTCATTAATGTTCATTGACCTCACGGAAGAAAGTAAAGTTATTTGAGTTCACAAGCTAATAATAAGTCTACCCAATAAAGTGGCCAGGGACTGTTCTGTTTATTCAATGTGGTTGCTGATATAGATACGTCAAACATGAGCGGAAAACAGTTTGCACCTCAGATCCGTCGACACATTCATTTATAGCGTTTGTCTAAAAATGTTTTCAAAACTATTCATCATCGGGGCAAAGTTTTCTGTTACGTTTGGTTCAAATTTACACAACGTTTAGAGCCAGGAACATGCTGTACCCTAATAAGGACTCCAACACTTTAGGCTTTATTTCAAAAATACACACGCTGCATGGGAGGAGTGGGCTCTTTTATTGGTCATTACGTCAAGGTGGAAAGAACATTTCGGTGCCCATATTCCTGTCTGAGGTTAACGGGCAACATCCGTCTCTTCCTCCACACTTTCTCACTCCCTACTTGCTCACTTCTCGCTCGCCCGCCTCTCTCTCTCTGCAATGGTTTTATTTCAGTGTGGGTGAGGCTTGCTGTGAGAAGTGCCGGCCCATTGGGACAGTTTCACACCGCTCATATGCAAATGATTGTAACCTTATGTGGCCCAGCGTCTGAGTCATGAGAGGTAAAGAAGGCGGTAAAGAGTGTGCTAGAAAAAATGACAATGCCCAGTTAATGAGAGAGCTCAATAGGGCAATACAAATTATGGAAATGTATAGTTAACTCAATAATAACTACAGTGGAATTTATATTGCAATAACTGCTTGTATTATAGTATAGGCTTTCCATATTTGGCAGTTTGTGGTAAAACTATTGACCAACAATTACTTTAAATCTTGCGGTTACGTTCTGTATATTTAGAGATGAACACAAGCCAACCTAGTGTGGCCCACAGAACTGGCACTAGTTTTTGTTTTCCTTTTTTGAGATGAGTGTGTATGTGGGATTGACTTTGAATTGATGCCATGTCCAATCAGTTTAACATCTATCTCAATAAATATAACAATAAGAACTTTTTTGTATCAAAGAATAAAGTTTTGACTGAAACTGCAGTGCTGATATTTAGCCAGCAGGAGGCATACCTAATCTAAGGTCATGTCTGACGGCATGGCTCCAAGCAGCATGACCACAGTAATAGGGACCTCTCGCTGCTCGGTTCACTGGCACCATGACTCTGCTGCATTCTTCAAATCACACCACAAATACAACACACGCACCTTAACAGCTTCTGAGCTTTTAATTTTTAATAGAAAAAAGTATTCAAAATAATATAACAAAAAGTATCCAATAAAGACGCCAACAAAAAAATGTGATCGGATCTGTGTCTCCACGGCAACCAAGCATCCTCCCCTCCCTTTTGAGCTCAGCCGAGAGTCCGGGTGTGTGACTGTGTCTGTGTGTGTGTGGGCAATAAAACACAAAGCTGTTTTAAGAATACTTCTCAAACAAATTCACACAACAGTCTGCTGGTGAAATTAAGAAAATACAGCAAGTGAAAGTGCGTGGACAGTAAATATGTACAAGGAAAAAAATTAAGATTATTTCACCATTATATACAATGAATGACTCTATATGTGTTGGGTTGAGCCAGGGAGGATAGGTTGGGCTGAGACACAGATGCTCAAATATGTAGTATTTCGGTGCAACATTGATGATGAAGAAGACGCTATGAATGAACAAAGCCAAAAACAAAACAAAAACAAAACTGATCAACAAGTGGCTCCGAAAAAATAAAAAATAAAAACAGGTCCGTGACTTCAGAAGGCAGGAGTTTTCTAAATTACCACCTCGATTCATTAACACTCTCGCTTATTAAAATATCCCAAATATTTCCTTCACCCATACATTTGTCAATTTTTTCGGCTTCTCAACACCCAAGCCAAAAAGTTATTCCATAATTATAATTTCCTGTTTTCCAAGGTTGTCCTCACGTGGCTTCCATATTTGGGTGTTCCTTCTCCAATGGCAGGGGATTTCTTTTTCAATGACTATGGAAACGACAGCTAGACAGTCACAAGGGATGAAGATGTTTGGCTGGAGAATATGATTTTTCATTAGACGTCACGGTGGCAAATTCTCCAGTCCGATCATGCCAGTTGTCCATCCATTTGTCATAAAGTCCTTGTCTAATCGCCTTGTATGTCTCTTTAACACTGAAGCTCCAGGGATCAAAGGAGTGAGGAAGCCTGTAGTCTCTCGGGTAGATCTTCTCAAAGCCATTCTCTCAATTATTCCCATTCTTACACTTTTTAAAATACTATTTTTGTCATATGTTCAAAAAATACACACATGCGTCATACTAACACATACAGTGCCTCACCACACTGGTTCAACACTGATTGGACTTGCTCGCACCCGTTCGTTCACACACGCACGTACACTGTAGGTTGGATTTTTGAGGTCGGGGGGGCCTTTGTGCTATGTCCCGTCTTCTTCCTCCTCTGAACAGTAGTCTCTCCCCTGGAAACAGAGAAAGGATATTATGAGAACTTTTTATTTATGCAAGCAGTAATAGCCCAGTAGAGTCGAATCAGCTTGGTGCAGCATCTGTGTGAGAGAAGTGCTTGCAGGTGGGCGCCAGCATTTATTTATTTTTTTAATCAAATGAGGACCTCCTTTAGCAGTCAGTAGCTTGTCTAAGCGTATCTACAGCTCTCCTAAAATAAGGCTTCAAAACTGTCAGACATTTAATTTTCTTTTGTATTGTTTTAGTCAAAGATAGACAATTTAAAATATACATTCAGTTGTTTCACAAGAATGTTTATCTGTAATTTGTTGTCCATTTGAGAACAATGGATAGTTAAAGCAACAATTACCACAATGGAAAGAGGTATATATTTCTGTTGTTCAATGTTCTTATTCCTCCACATACTGTTATCATAATTATACCGTATTGTTTGCAATTTATACAGAATAACATTTTTTATTTTGTTTTTATTAAATAATATGCACCATAGTTTTGCTCCATTCCACACAGTCCACACAGTAATGCCTTTTGTTTTTGTTTGATGTCCTGTCCATTCTTTTGCACTAGCATCCTTCACATTTTGGTGAAAATGGCAACTCACTTAAGTCCTGGTCCCAGTGAGTAAAAAGATATAAAAGCAAAACAGTAAATTCTAAAAACCTAATACTAAATCCAACCACTTTGCAAACCTTCAAAATCCACCAGCACAATCCAAGACCTTAAGTACCAAACTTTCTGTGCGTCTACTGAAAATAACTTTCTTTGAAGAAGGCTTGCACTAAATACATGTGAAAGCAGCCACCACAGCTAAGCCCATTTACTCACCGCTGCTCCTGCTAATGTGACTGAAGTGCTGGGCTGACAGTAGTAAGTGCCCCTCACCTGCTTGTCCCTGTCACATGTGAATGGTGCTTAGCCCTTTAAACTGAGTGGACTTGTGGATTTCAGCTGCACAATATTAGGAACACATTCAACCGGCAATACTATATGAATATTGCAACAACTACATAAACAATAGCTGTAATACATTTAGGGCAGGCCCTGGAATTGTTGTAAATCCAAACCTAAGATTCTAAACCAGGTCTAGGTGTAAAATCAGAACTAAACCAGCAACAACATGGCAACCATAATTGCAATGCGTTTAAAGCTGGACTTAAAAAAATTACTTTGTATTTGACCAAAAACAAGTACTCAGTCAATAGTACAGCGTAACATCTATGAAAAATGACTTTGAAACCCTCTGTGGGCTTTTTTTAAAACCAGGGTCACTTTTTTTAATCAATCACATTCCTCCAGGAGTGCTCTCTGATTGGGAGCTACATCCTTTATTTATCAAGAACTCCAATCTATCAGACATTATGTGAAGGGGCTGAATTATAATAAATTGCCACGATATATTGTGCAGCCATGGATGATGTTAAAGTTAAAATGGTGCCTGTCTCTTTAAAAGTGAAGACCCAGCTGTTTCTTGAATAAACTGAGACCACATGCACCCCCCTCGCCCCTTCATAAGAGTCCCGTGTAAACACAGGCACACACATGTTTTGTTTCCAAGTGTTTAGGGACATAACATTGGCTAAGATTAATTTCCTGAAGGCTCAAACAACAACACAGCTAAACCTTAAAAACATCAGATTTAAGTGATTTACATTGTTAGTGTACACATTTGGATAGTGCCTGTGCAAACTGATTTATGTGGCTGTAGTAGAGGTAATATATGGCCAACACTAAACAGCGGTCTCACCTTCTCAATCTTCTCATCCAGCATCCTGAAGAACTCCTGCTGGCTCTCTGACGTGTGAATGCTGCATGACAACAGTGGAGATGGGAAAGAGGAAGTTGGGAGATAGAGGAGGGAGGAAACAAATAAAGCATGAGAATTTTCCATTGCACCCCCCACACAGTGAAAACCAACAGAGTCAAACACACATTGGCCAGTGCAGTGTAGTTACAGTAATGCCACTGTGCTAATGTTTTAGGCTAGGGTTAAGAAAATGTAGTAATGCTTTCAAAATTATTACATTTAGAGGTGAAAATGCAAAGTGAAAGAAGATATTATTTATTTATGATGTACGTTTGAATCCATATTTTTTTACTCTATCTCGCCAGTATGTTGTAAGCCCATTCCCTTTGCTTCTGTGTAGATACTAACTATCTTCATTTGGTTTAGCGCCTTATCTCTACATAACTGTCTGGTATTGGCATGAAGAGACAGAAAGATGTGAGCAGCCTACAACCACAGATGAAACATTGTGAATAATCTATCTGTCCATTTAAGATGTACACAAATGGCTTCTGAAAGAAATGTATGGCCACATTACTGGATTTAGATATTTTGATCACGCTCACATTGCATTTTGTAATTTTGTAAACTGATAAAAATACTAATAATAATTTTAAAAGCTATTCTATTTACCCCAAATCATGTCTTCTAGCCTTCCTGGTTCATAGTCTGGGTATGGAGTAATTTAAATAATTATTCTATTAACTAGACTGTAATTATGAAAAGACTAGATACTGCAACAATTATGTGAAGATATTTTGGGACTCTCAAATCTTCAGAGGGTTGGCCAAGGGCATTGTGACAAAAGCCAGACAGAAAGTCTCACTTTACTTCACGCTTTATAATATGAACACACTCGCTGTTTGATGCTGCTTAATGGGTTTCCTACAGTAGCAGTTTATTAAAGCACGTCTTCATCCAAAAACAAACAAAAACTGTTGTTTGCAATTACAACTGAGAAGAGGGAAATGCGTGGTGTGCGAGTTATACAAAGTGGCAGGAACATTCCTATTTTAAATGTGAAAGGATCAAAGCTGTGAGCCACACTTCATAAGAGCATTCTTCTCCAGTTCAATGGGCTGATGGCTAAAAGGTGAGAAAGATAATTGTTCAGTTTTTTCATGAAAAGTAAGAAAAGAAAACAACTTACTTGGCTTTGTTTGATGTGGTGACTTCTTTCTGCTGTTTCCCCCTGTGCTGTGCATTACTCTTCTCCTAAAAAACAAGACTGAATTAATACTAAAACCAACTCATTTCCACTCTATTCACTTATTACAATAATGCAACTAAAGACATTACTAAAAAAAAATGTATTATGTTAATGCCCCAAAAACAGGTAATCATCTATATCATGTACTGGACTTGCATATCTTAAACATACAACTAATATTACTCATTAGTGTCTATGGTGGCCATTTTAGCTGGTCACAGGTGCCCATCCCAGCTACTATTGGTCTAAAACAGGACACACGGGACACACACACACACACAGGCCAGTTTATCTCAAGGCAGATAACCAACTCCATTTATCAATGCCAGGTTTAACTCAACATTAGAGAAAGTGAGTAAGAATCAGACCACAGTTTGATATAAGCCACTGTAAATGAATGGTAAAAAGTGTACATATAGGCTACTGAATGACACTGTGGTACACTGCCGTTGAAAATGCCTTAAGCACCAGACATGATCTTTGTGTCTTCATGTAAAATGTCTGCTTTTCCAGTTTGACTACTACCCATTTCTGTGTTACCGGTGATGCTTTTTTTGCAAGTTTTTGTAACTAAAAGTAAAATAAAACTATGACTTTGTGGCACTATTTTGTTTTAGTTGTTATCATACTCAGATAGACAGTCTGACTTAATAAATGGACAATTGAAAAGCTACACATTTAATATCTATTTCCAGGTTGTAAATCTGGACAGGCCTATGTGTTTTCAAAAATAAAAGGTCTAATTCATTACTTTTTTAGGGACAACATTATAACACAATCCCCTTTAACACAAGATAGTCAAGCAGGTCAGATTAAACTAGACAGGCCTAAACTAGACAGGCCTAAATTCCACACGTGCCAGTAGCAGGTTTTCTGTACTTTGTTCTTTGTGTGTTTACAAAGACAATAGTTGTGTGTGCGTGGGCTGGAGAGGCTGACAGAGCAGTCTTGGATGAGTTGGTGAATTGTGGACAGTTGAGTTTGTGTGTGTCGCTCTCACCAGGTTTTCTTGGTTGCGTGCGTTCACCCGGTTTTCCTCCCCTCTCATGTACTTCACCTCCTCCACTCCCTTCATCTTGTATTCATCTGCGGGCACAGAGAGAGACGCAAGATTAAAGGCACATGAGACATAAACAAGCCGGGTTTATCAGTCTCGGCAACAAAGCACTTTCTCCAATACACTTACTGGCCAATTTATTAGGCAGACCTATTTATCTGTGTCTGGACTCAACAAGATAATCAGCCCACAGATTTTGTGCAAGTGCAATTTGTCATGTTTAGGGTTGGAAACGTTACAATACTTCATGATTCAATTCACAATACTTGTCTCACAATACCAATAATATCACATTATAGCAATACTCCAATAATCTATATATTGCACATGATGACGAATTATATATTACTGTAAATTAAACTCGTCTTAAATTCTTCTTGATTATCAGTATTTTAATATTTTGTCCCAAAAGGGATTTGGTGCATTTGTTGGTGCAAGGAAGACAATATTGAGTATTTTAGTAACTGAATCATCAACTGGGATTTTCACATACAACAGTAAGTAGGGTTTAAAGGATACAATTCAGTGAGCGGCAGTTCTGTGGGCTAAAAAAAAATCATGGTTCATTCCAATGGCCAGAGAGAGGTTTGAGATATTGCAAAAAAGGCAACTATAGCTCAGCCATTTGTTACAACTGGGTCTGCAAATGATCTATCTGAATGCATAAGGTGACAAAACATGAAGTTGGGGGCAACACATGCAGGATAACAGCAAATGGGAAAGCACATGTAGCCGGTAGCCTAGTAAAACAGGAAAGAGAAGAGACAAGAGGGGGGGGGCAGGATATGAGAGGGAATTAAAGATGAGTTTGAGAGCTGCATTTTGACTTAACCGACAGCTAAGACGCTTAAGACAGGCTCAGAGGCAGTGAGAGTCAGCGGTGACACTTCTGCAGCCATATACCACAAATATACTCTACCACTAATTTAGTAATCAAATAATCGTTAACTGGAGTATACAGATTCTAACATGTCAAATATTTCATAACCCACGCAGAACAATAATTAGGCCAACTGTAAGGCAAACTGTACAAAAAATGCATTTAAGATGAAAACCTTCTTTGTCTTTAAATGTGAAATCCACATATTCTCAGATGGCATAGTTTTATCTTCACCTGGTTCAAGTTTTGCGAAAGCTGACAGATTATCTATCTGACAGATTAGCAAAAATAATGATAAATTGCAGCCATACATTTGAACACTAAAGTAAGGTAAAACATAATATTGCAAATGCTCACTGGCTACTTTATTAGGTAAAACTTGTACCTAATAAACACAACCTGTGTGGTCTTCAGCTGTTGTTGCCCTCTTACTTGGTCATCTTTCAGAGGTGGTGATAAAATTAAGTAACATGTTGTTGCTGAGCTAATGTTGCCTTTCTTTTATCTCAAGTCAACTCTCCAGGCTATTTTAGCCCACAGAACTGGCAAGTTTTTGCTTTTTTTTCAAAAGCATTTTTGTAAATCTTGATACATGTATGTTAAAGCAATGCAATGTAATAAAGTGGCCAGTAAGAGTAGAGTTTACAAGTTGCAGAAATAAGTTACAGAATAACAATAAAAGAACAGACACAAACTCAGACATGTTGAATACTTCTGCACTTCTCTATGCAAATCAAAAGATACACTACTTGGATTAGCTGTTTTGTAACTGTCAAACATTTGATTTACTCCATGCCTATAGCGATGTTTAGTTTTTGCATTGCTACTGGATAATTGCTCTAGTTCAGGAAATAAACACTCCAAACCTTTATGGCAGCTCTCACACACTGCACCTTTATGTACAGTAGAGTGCACCCTGTCTAACCTTGACTGGAGCATGTGCACATTTCTGCTGACAGCCTGCTTATTGTACATTTGACTGATAATGCAGTGGGCCCGAACACTCAAACGTCCACCTATGCCTTATCTGCTGCACACTTTGTATTTTGCCCCAGCTCTATCAGCTGTCTGCCTTCATCTGTTTGTCCATGTGTCTGTCTATGCCACTTTGTACCTGGGTTCTCTTCGCCCACTTTTACACACGTAACACGTGAACGCAAAAATATATATATATATATATATTATGGGCGTTTTCTGAAATATAGAGAAAGACGTAATGTAATAGCATGAAGATTTTTGCATCGTTTTGAATGAAGAATGTAAACTAGTCTGAGCACAGCGGCATCTGTCTGAACACGCCGACACACAAACGTTTCACTAACACTGCACAGACCCACTAAGTGTGACACACTGCTCAGTAAACACAGTCAAGAGCTGCAGCAGCAAAACCAAATGAAGAGACGTTTACACAGCTTTACTGTACTTTGCACATGCATTTAAACCATAATCTTCAGCTTGGATATTGAACAACCTCAATGTTATTTAAAACTTAATGTTGGATGCTGATTCTTGGGTTTTAAAGTGGCACTGCTTTCTAAACAGGCATAACACTGAAAATCATAGGATCTGAAACACATACAGAATTCATTGTTGTTGTTGCTACTAGTTAAAACTGTATTATTGGGGATTATGCCAAACATAGCTGTGTTCTCTGGGGCATTTGTGTTGGCATTTTTCAAATTTAGTTAAATATTTAGCATTAGCCAAGGTGGTGTTCAAATCAAAATTGTTTCTCTTTCAACATACATTTACATAATGTCCCAAATTTTGGTAATTTGGCCTCTATTTTATATGTTATAAAACAGGAATTGGTAAAAAAAAAATAGCTACCACCAGGGGCCAGAAACTAGGCGAATAACAAAATGCAATTTTTTTTTTAAATGTCTTAATAAATTGCCTGAATGTCCCCGCTAAATCTGACAAGTACAGACAGATCAAAGTGACCCAGCTTACACCAATCAACACTCATCACATCAGCCGTGGCTTCAATTAAGACTGGTGCAAAAACTGGTCATGCTTCAGGACTGTGTTCAATGTGTGTGTGCGGCTGTCTTGTCAGAAGAAATGACAACCCTGTTTCGTCACACTGCTGCTAAGGCTCGCTTTGGGAAAGAAGGAAGGCTGCCATCAGAAAAGGAAGATGAAAGGAGAGGAGGAACTATTTTGAGACGCAGTGATTAGGTGATGTGGACATCTTTATTTCTCCTGATTAGAGGCTACTGCTGACCTTTAAGGTACTGACGGACAGTGCCGGCTTGTGTCACTGGCTCTAATAATGTTGTCTATTCCTTCAGCTGTTTGATGCAAAACCAAATCAGAATAAGCATCTTTGAGTATGTTAGCATCTTTAGTTGGAGTGTAATTGACCAAATAAATTATTCATCGACTAAAGTCACGCCCAGCAGAAGGATTAATCCACCAGGCAGTATAGGGGCTTGTTCGAGACACAAACAAGTGACAGCAATTTGATTTGGTAACAAAACTTTTTTTTTTTTTTTTTTTAAATTGACAGTAAAATATATTTTAATCTAAAAAAATCTGTTGTTATCTTGAATTAATTCAATTATGCAATACTGCCCAAGTCCACTAGGACAGTACTGTATAGTGAAGGATCTTGTAAGACAAACAACTGACGTAAATTTGATTTGGTAACAAAACATATTGACACTACACACACTGCCTAAGAATTTACCAATTATCTTGAATTAAATAAAAAAAACTAAAGTTATCAGGTAATAAATTAGACCAGCTTTATTGATGCACAAATTTGTATGCAACTAATCGACTAATACAATTTAAGTCGACTAAAGACTCACATAAAAAACTAAAAAGTTAAAATAATAAATAAATACTTTGGTTTAAAAGAGGCTTTATACTATTGTTTTTGCATAATTCATTCACACCAGGGTGGCACACACAATCACCTGCATATCATATTGAAAGCTGAGTACATCTTTTTTCTAGGCCTATTAGATATTGCATCCAATTATTCAATAGCCACTTACAAAAAATCACTCAAATTTTGACAGCTTCTTCTGTTGACATAATAAAGGTAAGATGATGTTCTATATTCTTTCTGATATTAGTCTCACATAAAAGCATTTTAAATTCATTATCATGTCCTGAGATAACCCAATTTACCCTTCAAAATAAAAGGCCTTTATAAAATGTAATTATGCTGTGACAGGCATCAGCAGTGTGAAGATGACAGCTTAGAAATGAGAGTATACAGTGCTTTGATTACATGCTGTGGCTCAAATGTTAGTTGATGGTGCAGGTGATTTCGAAAGAGCAGCTTTATCTGTCCATTCAATCAACAAACACACAGGGGACAGTGTTGTGCCTTGCCTGTGGAGGGAAACATTTCCAGGTAAGCCAGTGAATAGAACATACAGAGTGTGTATGCATATAATAGGCATGAGTAACAACAACTACAAGCACTCCAGAAACACTACACAAGCACTGACCATATCTTGCAATGGTTGAGTAAGATTGGGTAAATGCTTCAGTTATGATGTATTCCAGCAAACAAATGAATAAATATTTCTTAATTTGACCTAATTTCTACATTAGGGCTGCACAATTAATCACAATAACAAAAAATTGGTATTTTAATGATTTCAATTACAAAATTCAAAAGCTACAGTTTTTAGGTTTTTGTTCCCTATTTTTGTTTCCTATTTCCCAAAACTTGATCCAAACGTTTTGGATAATGTTGTAGTCTTAACAGTAACACAACATAATAGGGAAGTGGGTTAAACTTTACATTACGGCACGGTAATAATATGGTAATAGCATGGTAATAAGGTGGTAACAAATACTTAATAACCTCGTAATTGTGTGTAATTACAATTCAAT
>JAVQKG010287988.1:0-13735 GCA_036025885.1 Hypseleotris bucephala
AACATTAAAAAATGTCAATAATTAGTCGAGTTTTACATGAGTCCATCCTCTCTCAAAAATCAACTGCTATATGTCAGAGTTTTTTTCCAAATAGTTTCTGATTTTAGGAAACCACCAGACTACATTTTTAATTTATGATTATCTACAAGCGGTAGAAGATGGATGGATGGAAGTTGTAAAGATGCAACTTATTGGTGCTTTCTTGTATTTTGTTCATAAAATCCATTTGAATCTGTTTAATTACATCAGTACCACAAAATTGTTCTTTCCTTGTAGTCATCTTCCCTGAATACTTTTACCTGAGTAATTACAACTACATTTGACTTCAATTTGAGTAATATTATTTTGAAATAACAGTGCTCTTACCTGAGTACACTTATTGGCTACTCTTACCACCTCTTCTCCAGTTGTATTCACAAACCCGTCCTAAGTCTTAATAGTAGGCTTTTATTTTGACAGAGGATGCCTCTGTAAACACTATAGTCCCAGTTGTAGCTCCTCATACAGAGGGAGCTGCTGTCACCTTCCTGTCACACATCTTTAAGTCACTCACAAGCTCTTACTCAGGCGCCTTCATGTCTCACGGCTGCCTTTGTTTTGGGTTTAGTCAAAAAATACAGACTAACCCAAAATGAACCAGGTCTAAACATTTATGGTATAACTGTATAGTTTAAGCTGAATAGGCAGATAGACAGTAAAATCACTGAAAGAGCTTACAATGGAGTGATGCTGTATGAGATGACAAAGCTGTCTGCTGAGTGAGTGGTGATGGCTTTTGTTGCCACCAGATGACAGTATTTATCCTCTCTGCTTGTCTGGCCATTATTTCCGTGACATCTACGGACCCCTAGCGACCGGTCACGGAACTGCATCGTCTAGAAGTGAAGGATTCACAATGCATTGCTCTCCTTCTTCCAAAATTTAGACAGCACCAATCCCCTGAGAAAGAAAACAAAACATTATTTAATTGAGAACATACTCTGAATATTTCAAATGTGCATTTTTAGGTACAGTATTACGAAGCAATCGAAGGAGTGGGAGGAAACATTGGAAAAAATGCCACTAACATTTTTTCTGATATCGATTTTCTTTAAAAACAAAGATGGAAATGAAAAGCACATAGATTATTTATTAAACGCTGACGGTAATATTATTCTCACAGCGCAGCGAGCGGCAGAGTCACATGCATGATAGAAAAGGTCAATGAAATGGATTTGGGCTGGGGAAAATCATTGCACACTCTTATTTCTGTGCCAAAAGGTCTTGAGTGGCATTAATGTTCTGCTCCCTGTGATATATAATAAAGGCTGGGTGTGCACGTGTGAGAGTGCATGTGTGTGAGCGTGTATGTGTGTGTGTTAGGTCTACTGAGTGTTCATTACTCCAAAGCTGGCTTCAGTGCTGTCCTCTGCCCTCGCTTCTCCCACAGCTGCCCACGAATAATGAATTACACTGGGATGCCATGGGGGGGCTCAGTGCGTGAGTGCCTCAGAAATGGAGTCCATTTTAGCTCAAATTACCTCTCAGATCCCATTCAAATGGCAGTCTCAGGCCGCTCTGCCAGCTTTATGTGTTTCCCGCTTCTTCTTCATCATCTACAAGCCTGCAGTCTCTTCACTGGTCAGTCCTCTCAGTGCTGTAGGGTAAAACACATCAATGTAAATGCATGTATATGAAACACATTCGTCAATCATATTTACTACTGTATGCCCTGGTGTATCAGTTCAGTCACTGTGCCATCGCTCTATCTCCTCAGGACAATATCAAAATGACACCACAAACCTCAGGTGATGGAGAAATTATGCATGTCATCCAAACAAATCCTTTCCCAGTGTAAATTAAACAGCAGCATCTTACAGCCCACACCAGACTCCACTGAATCGACCAGGGTAATAACAAGTGAACACAAGATAATTAAATAAATCAAGGTGAGCGCTTCGATCACAACAATCTCTGTTCAGACTGGCACAAAAACCAAACCTGCTCTATCCAAACTAACTAGCAACAAGGTTTTATCTACGCACTGTGAGTTCAGAATCTAAAACTTAAGCATTTTACATCCAAGATATCATGTAATATTTTTTATTATCTTCCATAGTGAACAATCTAAGCAGTCACTGCCGAAAAGATGCAAATAACTGCTGTGCTGTACCATACTGATAAAACAGCATGAAAATTTGGTTCTATAAGGTTGATTTGACTTGTATTACAAATGATAAGAAATTATACACAAACATATTTAAGGAATAGTTTAACGACTGGTGTTAAAAGTTCTGTGTCAAATGGGTCATTTTGTTCTTTCACTGTGAAGTTATCCTCTCTAGTATAGTGGGTTTGTGTGTTTCTACCTGGGAGTTGAATTTTTTTTATTCACTAACCAAGGCTATGTGTGCCTTTATTTCAAACTTTGAGACACACATGTCCCAATCTACAAAACATTTAAAAAAAAGACATAACTCAGAGAAAGAGCACGTCTGTTATTAAAATGACCAAACAAAAAGAATCTAAGTAAAAGCCTAGCCTTTTCTTAAACAAACTCAATCTAAAACATGTTTTTTTGGCGGTCTGCTTGTTGGTGTTGAGTAATTAGCCTTCATTAGCAGGTGGCAGTCCCAGGCTACAGGCATGCAGCCTATTTCTCTGCTGCTGAGAGATGCACAAAGTTGACAGGCTCAACTCATTTAGAAAAGTTATTGCGTCTAAAATGGCCTTTGACAGACCGCCCTGATAAGTGACAAATTCACCGCATATTCACCAGTGGGGGTAAAGACAACTCAGGTGCACCGGGGTGAAAGGGACATGGTAACACATGGCACCTTCAGGAAGGTCCAGCTCTATTTTAGCGAAATGAACGGCAAAGGGCGCGGTGCCACACAGGGAGAGGGTCGAGCCTCCGCTTACCGCTGACCCCTACGCCCTATAATTAAAACTGCAAGCTGCGGACGAGACATAACACAGATTGTTTCTCCCATATAGAAACAAGTGCCACCTGCAAACGGAAATACTCATGAGGAAAAACTTCCGCGTAACTTTGAACTGTAAAGTCTAAAATGTTGACGTGGATATACATAAAAAAAAAGTAAAAAAAAAAGTAAAAAAATAAATGTAGTTTATCACTGTGATTTTAATGTCTACATTTTCCAGCCATTTTCCATCAGGGGTCTACATGTTAAAAAAAAATTTTTGATAGTGCAGCCTACAGAAACTTTGTGCAGTCAAAATCAAAGCATGAATCTAATCGCTATGATTTAATAAAATATCCAACTGATTTATTTATTAAATTACATTTAAAAGTAAAAAAGGCTTTAAAAGCAAGTGCTTTCAACCTGTTTGTGTGGCACTTGTTCCGTCTTGCTCATAAACGCACGAGGAGCAAAGACAGGTGCATGAACCACGAGGAAAATCCAAACCCCGAGAAGCATGTGAGCTGTGGGACCCTACTTAAGGGTCCACAGAACTGGGCTAAAGCGCTCAGGTAAAGTCCTTCCTCTACAGCATGCATCCAAGCACATAAAGCAACTGTGTTGTCTAGTCATCTGGATGTGGTTCATAAAGAAGAATGTAAACTCACTAACCTGACCGAAAATATAGTCACTAAAGCGCGCGAGCAGCTGAGAGTGAAACTGTTCTGAAAAATACAGTGGGCCTGACACCAGTTGAGCAAAGCCAACGCGAACAACATCAGCAGAAGGTAGGCTACGATAATTAAAGGAGAAAATAAAGTGCAAAACACAAATGACCAGAAACTCTAAGCCCACAAAGTCACACAGTGATAACATTTATATACGTAACCTTTATCAAATAAGGTTAATGAAACGGTCAAATGTGCAGTTCTTAAGTTAAATTTAAAACAGATTATAGGGTATTAGAATATAGCCCAAATAAAAATTGTGTGTGTTATAATTAAATTTAAAAGTGGTGATTTACAATGCAGTAAGTTGAAGTGACAATAATTGCCTATGTACTAACCTAGCCTACACAAGCATCATTTTGTGCGTAAATATTACGGTTGCCCAATATTGGAGAGCAAAGATATAGGACAAAACAACAACAAAAGTGTACATAACTGTAAATTAAGTTTAAACAGCCTACAATAGACCTTGAATGTGACAGAACATGCCTGTGCTTATAGCGTAATTACAACTTAACATCGTTTACAAGTCTATTCACAATACGCTTGTAAAATAGAAACAATTTTTCTCATATTAGTGATCAGGGCTCGCTGATGGGAACTGAGCTGCATTCAATTAGGCTCCATCTCATTTGGCTGAGGCCTTAATTGCGCTCAGGGTGGTGCAGTTGTTTGTGAGAAAGAAATAGGAGGCGCTCCTTAAGAACAATCCAATTCAAACGAGACTTATCTACGCCACACTGATCAGGCGGATTAGGAGTTATTAGAACCTATAAAGTGCTCGGACCACAACATCCACTAGTCCTGCTGTAAGCTGGTCTTTTAGTTAAAAAAAGCTTCATAAGAAAATACAATTAAATATTATGCGAACAATGTGGTTGTTTATTTGTGATGCATGCGTGAGAACGTTGCTTGGGTATTTGTCTAAATGTTACACGTAAACAAACAACATTATTAAAATGCTGTGTGTAAAGTAGGCTAAATGAATAGCAATATGCAAATGATCTGTGTTTTACTGATTTCATCCAAAGGTAAACTGCCTATACTTTAATCAGTTTTGTCTTGGTTTAATTTGAATTACTTATTTGAATTATTTTATTGTGTGAATTTTACACGGTTGTACAACACTTTGGTCAACTAAGATCCTTTATAAATAAACTTGACTTTTATGGGTAGTGGTTAACTTTAGCAAGAAATACAGTATGAATTTAAGCCTAATTCTAATCTTTTATTTGGCCCGCCATGCTCTCGCTGACCCTGCCTGAAAAAAGAGGGCAGCGAGCTTCCAGGCCCCAACAAAAGCGCAACAACAGAAAAATCATACGGGATCATCTAATAGGAGAGACGCGCTTTCAGGACGTGAAAGGCACAGGAAGCGCGAGGATTTGCTGGTGACCCCTGCATGGCGACAGAGACTGAGCCCCCCTCCCCTTTATTCATGTGGAGGGAGGGCACAAGAGAGAGGGGGCAGCGGTGCATCTGCAGAGGTCCCACCGCCCTCTGATCTGTGAGCTGGCACACATCACGGCGTCCATTCACAAATCCTCCTTGTGCGCGTCAGCTTTTGTAGTATTCCATAGTATCGAGCGCTGCTGACGTGTAAGACAATCCTACCAAGGAGAATACAGAGGCAGAAATGGGTTATAGCAACTCAAGGACAGGACACATGCGCACACTGCACACGAGTTATGATAGTAGTAGTAGTATTGGTGGGAGGAGACTGGATGTATGGATGTATGCGTGAGGAGGAGGGCCATAGTGCTATAAGTGAATATTAAAGGCTCAATACAATATTAACTCTTTGCTGTGCGTCCCAGAAGAACTGAAGAAACAAATGTGCCACTCTGACATATGCAACTGTCATAATTTATACAGTTTACTTTATTGGAGACTATTATAAACTACCTTATTATAAAGTGACCAACAATGTAGAACAAAATGGCGATATTTTTGCTTCACTGCATAAGTTGAATAAAATGAAATAAATAAACCACGTTTGGTGAGTGGTATATAACTAATATTAGCGTATGCATTATGAAGAACATTTGGCTGTACAACAAATTATAAATATATGCTATTGAACCCAAACGTAATCACAAAATATATTCTGTAGTACGCCTTCAGTACAATGTGTCCACACGTTTAAAAAATAGAAAATAGAACACACTAATCTACGCTTTATTCAATGCATCGGTAAGCGAAGGCCCAAACAAAACAAAATCCACAATCAGGACAGTCTGTGTATTTAACTAATAATGGTTTATAAAAAATATATAAAAAATGCTTTTCCTCCTACGATTTAAATATTTACAACATTGTCTAAATAAATCAAAATACGACTAAGCACTAGAGAATTAAAATCCAATGACTGCAAAACAGGAATTGCGTCTTATTGTGCACAGAGGGAAAATTCAGTAACCTTTGTAAATATTTGCAAATAAATAGCGTATTAAAAGACTGAGAGTGCAGAAAAGGAGGACACACGAGTGTTATGGAAAAGAGCTATGTATCAAAACAGGACACTAACATGTGTTTTGTCCCCTTTTAGAGACCACAACAAGCTGGGCGAACTGAGCTAAACGTCAACCCCACAATAGTCGGATTATGTGCTTGTAGGACTATCAGTATTTACGACTCTATAGCTTGTTTCCTTTTGTATGCATCACTTACTTTTGTCTTTTCTTTTATAGCCTACCAAAGAAAATCTCCATCCACCAAGGTAATGATTATTGTGTGGAAAAATATCCATCCATACCTGGAGCCCAATACAGATGGCCACGGTTTGTTGAATTGCAGAACTGTGTGCAGAGCATGAGTCTTATTATAAAAGCCAATGCGGAGCTGGGATGGTGTCATTTCCTCCAGACATCCCTGTTTTGCTGTGAGGTTAGAGGCCAAGCCCAGGCGGTAGCGGCATGTCTATGCTCCATTGTCTGCTGCTTATTTAGCGCTCAACATTAATCTGCGCTTCCTCTCACAAGCGAGAAACAATCTCAGCGTGAGAGTGGCCTGTCTAATTACATCTTTCACTCCCAACTTTCACTCCATCAACCATCGTGCGTGAGCTCAGGTGGACTCTGGCCACTGGGTGAAAAGTGTACAAAGGTTTCAATAATTACAGGAACAAAAATTGCAAACTCTACAAGAGCCGCAGAGGAGGCACTGTTGGTTAATGAGATATGGTATTGTACAGATATTCAGACGCATTTCAAAAACCTCAAATAAGATTTTGCACTTTACGGAGACTCTAATTATCAAAAATGTTGACCCATGACAACCGTTTATCATTTTAAAGCCACACCAACATTCAACCATGTTCCAAGTGGTTTAGAAGACAAAAAATAAATTCAAACAACTAATTTGGACACAATGCACAACTACTGTGCAAAAAAATAACTGCATACAATACACCAACAATGAAACGATATAACAACAATCTTTATTATATACCACCTAAATTCGTGCGTAAATGTTGCGTAAAAGTAAACATAGAATATATAGCTCAATCCATATACACATATCTTACAATTTTACAAAAGTCTCTTACTGTTTCGCTGCTGCTACATTGTTTATGCTGCGTGTGGCTTCACTTTCTGCGGACTTGGTGTAGAACACAGCCTGATCCGTCCACTCTGTCCGGAGGTGTCCTGAGCTCTGAATGAAAACTTAACGCCGTCACAAAACTTCCTCAAAGTTTTGTCTTTGGCGCGACTCAACATCCCGAGCTCCGGGCACAAAACAGTTTGTTTGCATCACTGATTTCTTTTAAAGGGATACGGACCCAGTTGTGGGTCGACCGCAGCGTCATTACATTCAAACACAAGAGCCAACACCTTGCACGCATCTCTGCATAATCCCAATAACCACAAAACGTTATGAAAATCAGCATTTCTCATTTGTGGCAAATTACGACACGACTGAGAGCATCATGGTAACATCATGATAATTCACACAAAACACAAAGGGTTAAATTACTATGAAACAATAACAGTACCAAATTAAAATAATAATGTATATATAATAAATTATATGGAAGCAAGTTTTAGCCTAAATAATCCAGATAAAGCTACAATGAATGATTAGATTTGCTGAACCTCGCCATAAAATAATGTAATAACATAGGCCTCTTGGCAAATACCCTACGACTGACGAGTCCTGTCTACATAGGGTTGTCAGATTTCTATTTATTTACAAACAGTGTTTGGAATTACTTTCAAAAGCTAAAAGGGTTTCACTGCAATCAAGTCTCACGTTAATGTCCAGAACAAGAGGTTGTCCCATTGTTTAGACTAATCCTTATGTGAAAGTCAAGTAAAAGTGTTCAGTTAAATGTACATGGTTGCCCTTTATAATAATGACACTGGTGGGGAATCCCTCCATGCTCTGCAACGAGGAACCCCGGGACTCACAGCAAACCACTTTGACAAACAGTTGGTTGTAATGAGCACCTGCTTCATAGTGTTGTGCTCTAAAACCAAGTGCCCAAAGTGAAGTTGCACTTTGATAAACACAGATGAATAATGTGAAGTATGTGGGACATGCAGCGGATTTAAATGAGCCTGCTTCTTCTCTCTCGATCCAGGACTCTTTCCCTTTTACTCAGGCGAGGATGGGCGTTTGTGGGCTGCTTTGGAGTCGGTGTCACATGGCATGGTTCCTCATTTCCGATTGGTCCAAGGCACGTGTCTGGGAGGACGGTGGGAAAACGTCACTCGTGGGGCTCGTATTGAAAATAAGAACAAAACTCCAGAGTGCGAGTATTAGAGCATCAGTTTAGCAGCCTCTTTATTTACCCCTAGTTTAGTTTAGGTCTAGGCACCTTCTACTTTGACCAAGTGGATAATTAGATCGTGCGCAAATGGCACCATGGTTTTAGCTTCTCTATTCTAAGCCGAGGCAGAGGGCATAGGACCAAAAGTATGCTTTTCTCGGAGGGCACTGCACGGCTTTGCATGGTGTCCAAGGGACTCGCTCTTTCACTTTGAGTTGTATTTTTATTTATTTCAAGAAGTTGCAGTAGTTTTTTTGTTTTTGTTGATTTTTTGGGACAGACGTCTTTCTCGCAGCAAGTAAAGCGACAAAGGGGTTAACGATAGTAAAGCGGTCGAAGTGCATCACTATGGAAGAAAATGAGCACAGCAACAGGGACGCGGTGGAGCGGCAGGAGTCGGCGGACGAGTCCAACAGAGCCATACTGCCGCTGCTGCAGGCGCCCGGGAACCAGCAGATCCCACACCGGGTCACCAACTTCTTCATAGACAACATCCTGCGGCCGGATTTTGGGCGTAAAAAGGACGCAGGTCCAAACCGTGAGGAGAGCGGCTTGGCGTCGCGGGAGACAAACAACAGCCCCGCCGCTCCTCAGACAGAGCCGGTGGGCAGCACTGTGCCGGCAGAGGGGACTTCCACTCCACACACTGCAAAGAAACCTGCCATACCCGCCGAGGAGCCGCTGAAGTCCCGCGGGGAGAGCGGAGACCAGTGCCTAAGCTCAGACTCAGACAGTTCCCAGGCCAGCTCCAACCAGTCCGCAGCTAAGCCCATGCTGTGGCCCGCCTGGGTCTACTGCACCCGATACTCGGACAGGCCTTCTTCAGGTGGGTTCCGCATGCTTCTGTTGTCGGTAACCTGAAATACCCCGTAACACTGACCTAGGATGCCTTGACCGACTTCACGCCGTGTGTGGAGTAGTAGAGCAGATGGAGGCAGTGCGGAGCGCAAAGAGCCTTCAAAGCTAATTTAATTTTTTTAAGAAGCTTTTAATTTCTTGGTGTACCCAGGTTTTATAAATAGAAAAACATGTAAAAAATCGACAAGATATTTATTTAAAAGTGAAACAATTTAATAGTTTTAAAAAGCAAAACATTTAGCCTACTTTTTACAAATGGGCATAAGAACGTTTTTGAAAAATACTAAATAAAAATTTAAGACATACAAATGAGTAGATTTTAATAGCTTTGGAAATATAAAACTAAACAAAAATATTGCAGCCTTATTGGGAACATTTTTTCTGGCTTTAAAATTCAAATGACAGGCGAGTTGTCCAAATGTCCTGAGGTTATGAATTTGATCATGGTGAATGCTGCATGTATAATCACAAACACTGCGCCAATATGCTGTATGTCTTACAGTTTGATAATTTGGCACAAATTCTTACCAAACAGCGAAATTTGCATGGTAAGAATTAAATATTTGTTGGTGTACGGACGCTCCCATCTCTCCTAGCCTCTCTGCTGCTCGGAGCTGTGTTTTTATATGTTCTTTATATGAAGGTAACTCCAGGGCTGACATGTAAGTGCAGAAGTTTAATAGTGTATATGAAAAGTGTAGTACAACTTGTTCTCATGCATTATGTAACGCTATGTGTGGCGTAGTCCACTTACTACGAGTTGTAGCACTGCTCATCTTTATGGTAGAGCTTAGCACACACACGGCTGCCGAGTCGTTAGTAGTAAACATTGCGGCCTGTTTGGGTTGTTCGCTTTGTTTCTCCTAAAGTTGACTAAATGAAAAACTTAGACTCCCTCGTGTTAAACTACTCCAAACATATGGATTCAGTGAGTCTGAAGTGGATGTGTGAAGTCTAGTCTGAGCTATTTTAATTCATAGCACGTTGGCTCATTGGATTGTGTTTGAAGTGAGCCACAAAAACAAGAATGCAAAGTGGAAACCTCTTGGAAATGTATCCTGAATTCAACCCAAAATCTAAAGCGCAGTTTTCACTGTTGTAGCTTATAGTGGCTTCATAATTCTTTATGACTTCAGCAGGCACAGTGATGTGCGTCAGGCGAACACAGAAGGGAGGGAGCATGGAGCTGCTGCTTGTTTTCTTCAATGTGTCAAACATTTCCACTTCTTCCTCCTCTTCTTTACGCACAGTCCCACAATGCTCTGAATTAGCAGATTAATGAACTTTATATGTTTGTTTACAAATGCATTACAACTAAGTTACAATAGTTACGTGAAGTAATCATTTTACGTATTGATTTGGCAGACTAACTTTTAGCTCAACTTCCTCTGATAGGCTAGCCTAATGGCGTTACGCATGGTTACGCACGGCGTCATTTTGTTACATTTGGCATGTTTAATAAATTAGCGTTAGTATTTGTATTTATTGCATGGCACAAGTAGTTAGTTCCATAGGTTAGAAACATGCGAGTTTTGTTTTTGTATGAGTATGTCTCAGGATTACTATCTGTTTGATTTTATTTAATTGTATAGTGACAACACTTCAAGTGTCTCAAGTGCGACTCTAACCCAAATATTTCATTACAGGGCCAAGATCTCGCAAACCAAAGAAGAAAACGACCAGCAAAGAAGACAAGCGACCACGGACGGCCTTCACAGCAGAGCAGCTGCAAAGACTCAAAACGGAGTTTCAGACAAATCGCTATTTGACCGAGCAGAGGCGGCAGAACCTGGCTCAAGAGCTGGGCCTCAACGAGTCTCAGATCAAGATCTGGTTTCAAAACAAGAGGGCCAAAATCAAGAAGGCCACCGGCACAAAAAACAGTCTGGCCTTGCACCTGATGGCGCAGGGACTGTACAATCACGCCACCGTCACAAAAGACGAAAAATCAGACAGCGATTGATTTCCACAATGTATCAGCAGCCTCCAGACGAAAACATGCTATAGTAATCCTATGACAGATTTATATAGAGCTTTCACAACAGAACTTTACACATAGGTTATTTGAATAACAGCAGTAGCCTATAAATATATGATTTTAATCAATACACACAGATTCATTATAGTGATAGTAATACCATAGACTGGACCAGTATCCTCTAGGAATGTTATAGTGCTTTTCGTTCGATATGAGGCGGAACAAAGCCTACAATGCAATAATCTCACCGAATAAAGGGCCAGTGTACAAAGTATACCAGCATAAATTGTTTAAAAATAGAGATATTTCTGCAATATCACGTCTATAAAAGATGTTGTATAGAGCTATGTTTTCATTGTTTGTCTTTCTAGCCCCCAGGAGGTACCACATGCTCACGTTGGTTTTCTATAAGCTTACGTATAGCCTATACCCTACCATGATTGTCATTTTACCCGAACTGGCACTTTGCATTTCGACCTGCCAGTGACCTGAAGGCACCTAAGTCCAAAGAGTATTTTTCTGCTGCATCCAGGCTACTGTGAATTTAAAACGCAGTTTTTTTTATTTCCACTCTTGTTTTATTGATTGTCTGCTGTAAAATTGATAAACGATTTTTGATTGTCAAAGATAATTGGGCAAGTAGTTAATTTTGTACGTTTTATAAATGAAGTAATCACAAAAATATGTACAGGCGATTTTTCTAACACGCCACTTAACTTTAATGCTAAGCTAGGCCTTGCTTCTATGTCTATGCTTGTCTCGTAGCCTTGTATCTCGTTGTATCAAAGCATCAGCGCAACTATATTTTTTAACTAGCAATATGAATCATTTTGTAGCTGAATGAATTGAAGGCTAAAAAAGCTGCCTTTGAAGTCACATAAACAACTCTGTAGCATAAAGACAATGAAGACAACCGTTTGCAGCACTAATGCCAAACATGTAAAGCAGGTAAACAAGCTTTCTGTCTTACAAAAAGAACCTTAAAAACAGTTAATGCCAATAGTCTATAAAAGCAGGTTATTGGATGTTGTTAAATCTTTCTCTATACATTTTATTACATATCCATATATCATAAATAACTCAAACCGTCAGTGACTGTATTACAAATGTTGGAAATCTCTTATTGTTGTTGAAAGGACTTCATATGTGTATTTATATAGATTATATTGAGAAAAAAATCTATCCAATGACCAGTGTTGCTTTAGAGTAGATATCTGAGGTGTTTACACTGCTTGTTTATCTTGCAATAACTTCTTGTTTTTCTTTTTGTGAATGAAAATAGTTTATGGGGCCTTTGCATGAAAGCTGCAATTTGTTGTACTTGGGCAAATAACTGTGTTTATACACCGAAGTCTTTCTTGACGAAAGTCTGATGGAGTTGAGTTTTAGACTGTATCCATACCAAAATGTGGACTTTTGCCTTTTCAAAGTGTTTTGTTGTGTATCTGCAAAAAGTGTGTGTGAATTAAAATCCACCAAACTGAAACACACTTTGCCTTAAAGTTCAAGAGTGAACTTTTTTAGAAACAGAACTGTGCCGAAATCAGAGAAGCAGTATTACTACAAATGCAGACTATTCCAGTTGAATGCCTTTATAAAAACTGCTGGTACGACATTATGAATTTACTCATCAGCGTATATCTATCTATATATGATACATGTTTAAATAAAATGACAACACAGAGTTGTAGAATACAATGCTATTTTTATTTTATGTTGGAAGTATTCTTTGGTATAAATGTACATAATTTGTATCATGTATTAATGTGTAATTAACTGCTTCCTGAGAACTGCAAAAGAAGAGTAAATAAACCTTGAAGATTAATCACAGCAACTTTCTGCGTCTTTATTGAAAACAGTGGGGTCATACAAAACAATGCATTGTGCTACACTGCATCTCCTGCTGGGATTAAAACAGAACAAAATGTGGTCCGTTTATTTACAGAAGAAAAAGGCCTTGTACAGTATCAAAAATGCTACCAGATGCCAAATGTTAACAAATCATGTGACAATTATTAATTTCCATGGTACGGCAATCCTTTTCCATGCAGACACCCACTCATTTTTCTAGGTTAGGGATCAGATTCATAGAGGATCAATTCATGGGTTCTGAGATTAAACATTTGCAAAAGCAGCATCCAAACATTATGCACGGGAGAGCCTTGAACAATTCCCAAGCATGGTTTCTCAACAATACCTTATCTGCATTTCCATACTTGCACCACTAGTCTTTGAACGCCATGTCTAACGGCCAGTGACTAGCGTTGGAGCGGATAGGGCTGCTCCCAGCACTGTCTTGGTGATGGTCAGTCTGCCTCAAAAGGGCTTCTTCTATCGCGGGCAGGAATGGGAGTGGAGAGAGAGGGAGGGGAGAGAAGCGAAGGTCAAAGCCTGTCATGGCTGCTGCAGGTGGCTGGGGGGGGGGGGGGGGGGGGGGGGGGGGGGGGGGGGGGGGGGGGGGGGGGGGGGGGGGGGGGGGGGGGGGGGGGGGGGGGGG
>JAVQKG010287991.1:0-10615 GCA_036025885.1 Hypseleotris bucephala
TGTAGATGGGACATTTTCTTTCTTTCTAAGTTAAATATTCCCTGTTAAGAGACAAATCTGGCCAATAATCCCAAAATGGAAAAAATTGAGTTTTACCTGCAGTGTCTCGCCTTAAAAGGTTTTATGAAGCAGTAGTAGTTAACTGAAATTGTAATCAAATCAAAATTGTGATCTTAATCTTAATAAATCGTGATACTATATTTACCAAGTCGTCCACCCCTAGCTTATTGTCAGGTGTTGCTTACATCCCTTCTACTATGGGCCTGTGGCAAGGTACACCCTGTGCAATAGCCAGTTCATGACTGGGCACTCTCACATTCATTAACTATAAGCAGTTTAGATTTGCCTGCTATAGTATATCTGGCACAGGTACAATGGTAGTCAAGCATCAAACTTAGCTGAACTGATTCCCTTGTATTTGGAAAACCTTGGTCTATCTCCTCTGCTGCTCATCTTAGACAAACTGGCCTCTGATGCCCTTAATCCGGGTAAAATATTAGCAATGTGCAATACAGCAGAAACAGCTGAAGTGGTGCTAGCTCTGACATATCTATGCAGCATGATGGAGCTTGTGCTGAACTATTATTCCAGCACAAAGGACAATCTCTTTTAATGTTGTACAATGGGACACTTAACTCTGCCGACTCATAAGAAGGCTAAATTAAAATCTGTCCTCTACAAAAACTTCCTATTAGACTGTCATTTTTGCTTATTCAACATTTTGTATTCCTTGTCCCAGCTAAGCCTTACTATCACTGGGCACTTTATTAGGCAAAAGTGTTTGTTTTTCCAGCTATTGTGCATCAGCTTCAAGGTTTGACATTATGTGTACTATTCAGTGATGGTCGTCTGCAGATCTTGGTTGTAACAAGATATCATCTTTCCCCATTCTTCTCTGACCACTAGCATAAACAAAGCAGAACTAGTGGATATTTGATTTTTTCTGCACCACTCTCTTTAAACTCTTCAAATACTAAACACTACCAACTCCACCAACAACAATGCAACATTCAAATCACTTCTTCTCCATCCTTGGTCTAAATGCAATGCTAATTTGTGTCCATCTGACTTTGAGATTTGCCATTTGTGTTAACCAACAGTTGAATTGCTGTACCTAATAAAATGGCCATTGAGTGGAGACTTTAAAGAGCAGGGTAGTTTCTGAACTTGGTGCTTGTGGAGACTGCACATAACCTGGACCGACACACCCTTGGGCACATTGATTTTAAAACCTCCGAAGCGTCTCTATTTCCCCTCTGGAAGAATGAGGAAGTGGAGCCAAGGCCCTTGATCAGGACATGGGCCCAGATTTATTTAGATTATTTAAATGCTCCTTGTCAACCGACTAGGTGAAGTATGTGTGTGAGAGTCATTCATCGGAGCGCACACACCTCTTCACAATCAGAAATCAGTGGATGGCTGCGGAGAGAAAAGAGAATTCATTAAACTCAGCCACCCACGCAGCGCTACAGAATAGACAAGGGGCTAAGGGGGGAGGCGGTGTTGATGAGAGGGGAAAGAGGAAGCTAGAGGGGGAAAGAGGAAGCTAGAGGGGGAAAAAGGATGGGGTCTTATAAGTATCAGTCCCATCACGTGAAGTGGAGAGGTGGTCACAGAAAAGCTCTTTAGAAGTAAAAGTCAGAGAAAGAAAGACTGGGTGAGACATAATGCATTGACAAGTGACAGTGAGTGATGAGATAAGAGACGCACTGGCACAAGTAGTGAGCATAAAAGTGATCGAAGGTTCACAAATCAACAACTCATCGAACCAAATCTATCCCAAAGGTTTCAGCCAAGTGGAGCAGCATCTTGATACAAACTGTCACTCAAAAGGTTTACATGGAAGGCTAAAGCTACACACCGTTACATACTGTCCTTGTCCTGGTATACAAGCAGAGATGGAAAATTCATTTTCACTGGAGTATGTCCGACTATAATATGAATCTAGATGGTCATGCGATAAATGGTGATAGCAAGTTGTAGTATCCAGGTAAGTACAAGCTTATGCTTAATCTTACTGGTTGACCAAAGTGACCAACTCACTGGCCACATTATTAGGTTGACCAAAGTGACAAACTCACTGGCCACTTTATTAGGTTGACCAAAGTGACACTCACTGGTCATTTTATTAGGTACTGGACTGCTTATATGAGCAGCAAATCTGTTTAGTCATGTAGAAATCAAAGTTGTAGAAGGTTTAAATCAGTCATCTGGACTTGAGTTTAAGACAAACCTACTGAAGTTAAAAAAATATATATATATCTGTATCTGTATGTTTCCTAAAAAATGATTAAAATTGACAATCTGAACCTGTACTAGGGACTTGGCTAGGTTGTTGGTGCCTGTTGGACCAATCTGAAATAAACATGCAACCATGTGTAGGGTTTACCAAAAACCTTGTAGCTGCCTGTGACTGGTTTGAGATAACAGAGAGGTACGATCAGCTCAGATTTTCACTATTTCTGAACGCTCAAAATGACAAAACATGAAGCAGGTGGGAAACAGCAGCAGAAGACCACACCAAGGTCACTTTATTAGGTAAAAGGGCTACCTAATGAAGTGCCCAGTATGTGTACACCCAAGAGTAATTGCTTTTGGTGGGACACAAACCTTTACATTGAGGTCCCATTTGGGTGATGCTAACACAATGGATGTCATGTAGACAAACTGATTATAGCTACCACTGTTGACCTTCTGGACAGTGGGCCCCAGTCTGACCTCTGCAGCTCCGTCCTCACCCAGGTCTAATCCACAATACGCTAATCTGGTTAACTTTAGCTGTTTTTCCGCCGCAAACAAAAGCTTAATCTAATTCCCATTTAGCAGTAATTAAAAGATTACTGACCTCACATCCTATTATGATAATCATCGAGCTTTGGCTAATGTTCATAATGAAGCAACGCGATTCATTAGAAAGTCAAAGACGGGAGAGGAGGCAATGTACCTAGTTTTACTTTGAGATATTCTGTGTGGGCAGCGGTGGTGTGATAAGATTGAGAGATGCGCTGAAGGGTTAGAAATGTATGTATACCTCTGAGACATACTTCACCTTAAGCTTTTTACCGTCCTGAATGTCAGCAGCCGTCTCGTGCACCTCGGCCTGTCACACCCTGAGAGCACTGCTGCGATGAGAGCACTGTGTAGAGGCAGGAGGAGGAGGAGGAGGAGGAGGAGGAGGAGGAGGGAGGGGTGTCCTTGAAGGAGGACAGAGGTGTTCAGCTGGATCTAATGTGACGGAGGAAACGAGAAAGGCACACACACACAGCACTACAGCAGCATCAATAGTTTTCAGGGTAAAAAACATAGCCTGGGATAAATTCACATTCTGCCCAGGCAGCTAAATCCATTTGTCCCATAGAATGTGGTCATGTGATGGCAAAAGATAGAAAAGGGCATATACAGTAGTTTTTAGTTGGACAAGAGGGCACAAACCCAATAAATTCCCCCAACTAGGTGCTAAAATAATAATACATCAGTCCTATATTTCTAGACACTAAAACTTGCTGTTGATCTTATTATTCATTCACTCAACAGTCACACACTGGTGGCTGTAAGCTACTTCTCTGGCCATACCAGCCCTGATGCAGTGAGCCAAAAGTGTGGCACAAAACCCGGCTACAGCCCCACTGACCATCACCAAACACCAGTCACACAAACACATTCATACATATAGGCACTTGACTTGGGATCTGAAAGTATGCACTGTTGGGATTCAAACTGCCAACCCTAAGATGTTGAAGCATTGGAGGATGGATCGAGATCGAGAGAAGATATTTTCCTACAGAGTATACACTATGTTAAACTTCAATCAATGCTGTCAAAATACTGCTTTGAGGTGTTTTGTGGCTCATGTGATTACTAGACCTAAGAATATAAAATAAAAGTGGGATTTAGCGACAAGTAAACTGCATGAGTGAAAGGATGTTTTCACAAAAGTGGACAGTCATGACATAATTCAATTTGACCAGGATTAATTATAGACAGAGGGTTAAGCAAAAAGATCGAGTGACTAAATACAAATGGTTCAAAACTTTCAGTATACTATTTCAAAATTGTGTCTGGCCCATACAGTATTACTGCCCCCTGCCTCAAATTTTAGAAAGTGAGCAACAACTTAATAAACTGAAAAACATTGTTGTGACAAAACAATCTGGCCAGAGCTAATTCCATTTGTCCCGTCCAATTCTCGGCAGAGCACTCTTTTGTACCACTATATAGGAATGGGACGGGTGAGAAGCAGTAGCCAAACCCAGCCTGTCTGCCTCTTTCGATGGGCCTCAGCAGCAGCATCATTATCATCACCAGCGGCCCCTCTCTGATGCACCACCAGTCCCAGATCAAAGGAAAGCCTCTCAATCTTCGCCCCTCACTGCAGCAGCACAGAGCAGCTTTATAACTGGCATCTTGGTCCTGCGATAATCCCTCCATTGATCTACTTCACAGAGTTCGGTCTGCGCTCGGGCTCCTGGGTTGAGGGTTAAAGATGCTGAGGAATGTCTGTCAAGAGTTGGGTGCCAGCTCCTATTAAGCCGTGCATTGGTCGAGCTGCTCTTTATAGTTATCCTTTCCTCCATGATACTTGTTTTCAAGGTGCTTTGCTGACAAGTTAGTTTGAATATTTTATAGCTTTTCTTTTTTTACTGTAAAAGGGCTCGCAGCGTTCACCAAGATTCTACAAGATCATCACTTATGCTTTTGTAAAGGGATACAAAAATAGGTTATGTATTTAGCCCAAGCAATTAAAAGGATATCCGTAGCAACATGCATACTGTACAGGCCTGAGATTGGGGATGGTGTTAGGGGCAAATGAATTCACCTCATTTTCTCAAGTTCCTTCCTCCTCTTTGAAGTTGGAGGAGTTTGTACAGGAGGCATGAGGTGTAGGGTGAGCATGAAGACACAGGGAACAATAGACCACAGAGCCATTACTTCTGGGCCTCCCTCCTCTCAACACCTCCATCTACTGGCGGCCGGGGGAAGTGCGGTTCTGCCTGAGCGTTTCTGCTGACTGGCACTGCTGAGTTGACAACACGCAAGTACAGTAGTGGAGGCAATGGCTGTGGCAACTCATTAAACCGGAACAAAGAACCTGCATTTCATTTCACAAGGCACTGGAACTTGAAGTTTGGATGCAAATGTAATATAAGTCACCAAGTGAGGCTCAAAAAGCACAGTCATCAGTAATGTTATCCATATACAGTTGCTGCACTTTGCCTTGAATTAGATCAGACTTTCAAGTTTTGGTTGTCCATAACTTGTTTCTTAGGCTCTGTCGCATTTACAAGTCTATGTCTATTCACTTACGGTTTTAAACAAGTCTATTGGAGAACATAACTAGATTAAAAATCCAATTTCAAAGCCATTTATGACAATTTCTATTTTTAATCTGTCTGAATCAGCAGGGGGAGATAGTCCATCTTGTACAGAACTTAGCTAGAAAGTGTCAAAAGCAGAAATTCTTTGAGTTTAGGGGTAAACAATGTAGCTATTGAGTCACAAACCCCATGTAGATCAATGATACAATGAATGGACTAAATCTAATCATTTCCATTTGAAGGTGTAGAGTTGTGGCAATTCATACACTCTTTCATAGTGGAACAGAGTGGGAATCCTCCTAAAACTAATAATGTCTTTCTTGCCCCATTACTGACCTTCATCTTATGCAATTTCTGCTTTTACGCTGGTTTATATGCCAACAAAACAGATAACAAGACAGTTCTGTGTTACAAGTTGTGCTTAGGGACTATTAAACCTTCCACTACAAAATGTCATGAAATTTGAGGCCATTGTAAAGAATATATCCCAGCTGTGCTCTAAATGCATCCATACATTTGTAGTGCCACCTCTTCATAGCCACCGTGACTCACTGAGTACACCTTTAAGTGCTATGAAGAAAAGGGCTTATCATCTCTGATAGATGGATAAGTGGTAGGCAGCTGTTTCCTTCAGAAATGAATTATTGTAGCGCTTTGAGGATTCAGTCTCAGGAGCGAAATGAGACTGCAATGAATTTATTATGTCTTTAGTATATGGGAGTTTGGAGTTTTGTTAAACACGGCCCAAGTAAACAAGTACAAAAGAGGTACACATGGGAGGGTTCCCTTAAGAAATTCAGGTTTAAAAATACAGCAACTAAGCAGTAATATGCAGGTTGGAGTTAGTTTATGAAATGTAGTCTTGATCAGTGAGTGTTAATGTAAGCAAAGGTAGATTAAAAAACATTTACATAGACATACACGCTTGTACGCCTCTGCCTTTAACTGCACAGTTTTTTCCAAGCTCGGCAAAATACATTGATAAGCAAAAGCAACACACACACATTTGGATACACCGCAGTGTGAAATTGGGTCAGCAGCGGAGAGTGGGCTTTAATGCTGAGCACATACGCTCTCTAAAACTGATCTGCATATTCATGTGGGTGGCTATCAAAATGACACGCACACACAACACACACAAGTCAACGCACAAAGATTCAACAACAACCACTACACGCATGTTTTAGCAGTGCCCTTAACTTATACATCCCACACACGTGCCCACATGCACACGCACACACTCAGCAGACGGACAACAAAGCACAAAGGAAGAAGCCCGAATCTCATGGATATTGTATCTGTCGGGGAGCTACAGGGGGCAGCAATGTGTATCTCATTTTAATTCTCTGGTTTAAAAATGAGCGTCCTCTTCTCCTGAATGCACCATGCCAATCATTTTACTCCCTTCTGCCTCCTCTGCTACAACTGAAGGCTTTCTCGCACCGGAAAAAGAGCTGTGAGAGACGTGGATACAACTTGATGCTAGACATTTTTATACTTTGGGGCATCTTGGATTTGGAAGGAAATGATAGTGACAGTTAATGGTGTTGTACTGACAGGATAACACTGGCCAGACCCAGGATAGTAACTTTTGGAAGCTTGAGTTTTAAATTTCAAATCTTTTTCTTTTCATTTTGCTTTTTCCACTATTCCAACAAACCTCATAGTGTTAATATTTTGTGGTTTACTAATGTTTCTCAGCTGCATAAAAAAACATATCATCCTAATTAGTCTAGAAGAAATGTCAAAGTAATTGCGGTCTCAAAATGTAATAAATAAATAACTTGCTAAACAATTTATTCACCCACAACACTATTAAAACGTATACTTTCCAAACTCAAGTTCAGTATGATTTCCACACAGTTTCACACACACAGCACTCGATGTAATACAAGCTGGCTGTGACTTTGTAAATTTAAAGCATTCAAAAATGGCATTTGACGTCCACAAATGCATGAGGTGGCTAAGCTTTACCTTAAAATTAGTTACTTTTGTGAAATGGTCCAACTTCTATTTGACTGGCCTACTACACGCTGTTTCTGAAAGAGTTTCTACCCCCTTTTGAACAAGTTGTCCAACTCGTATCTCCAAAAAATTCAGCGTCATCCCATTGCTGAGCTCAAAATAGTTGGTCGGGACGCGAGGTGTTGGAAGGAGAAAGATGGAGAGTGTGTAGAAGATAATAAGAGGCCGCTCCCTGAGGACATACTTGTCAAAAACCCCTACTTTGCGTTTCTGACTTCTTCAGCGATGAACAACAGTTTCCTCTGACAAAGCATTTTCCTGCTTATTTGCGAGACGGAGGGAAGGAGGAGACGGGCTCAAGTTGGGGAACGTGAGAAACTGAAAGCGGGTAACAAAGGATTCGAAGCCAGTAAGCAGATTGCTGTGAAGGCCGCTAGGGGCCGTAGGGGGGTGAGGAGGGGGAGCGGGGAGGTGCCTTTTTGAAGGGGAGAGACCGAGACAGCGCGTGTCTCCTGTGGATGTGTTTGGGGACGCACACAGAGAGGCCCGAGCATGTGATTTATTTCAGAATACTAATGTTGCTTTGATCTGCTCTGCTAAAAAAAACGTCCTGCTGGAATTGCTGTAGATATATATATGGTCTATGTATTTATATAGAGAACCCACTCATGCATACCTAGCAGCACACCACATTAATATTGTTGTGTCCCCTTTCAACTGAACAGCAGCACTCATTTATGCACACTCCTACACTCCGGGCCATCTAATCTACTTTAACTATCCTCAAATCCATAGAGATCCAATTACAAAGATAGAGGCATATTTGTTTTTCGCTCTGCATCCTAAAAGGCTAATTAAATTTTCATGTAAAGATGGAATTATTTGATACACAACACAAATGTCTTTTCATTTTCATAATTGTAACGTCAAGTGTTTTAATTGGGGATCCTGTTCTGACTGTTTCAGCTGTTTTGTTGTTTGTCCGCAACAGCAACGTGTTAAGCATTGAAAAATTACCCACACATCGCTCCCTTTTTACCTCTTCTTGTTGCATTGTTGTTGTTCCACGTCAGGTCAGGGAGGTTAGAGCATATCCCAGCATGCAATAGGCAGAAGGTAGTCAATCAAGGAGCTAACAAAGAAGCAGACAACAAATATTCACTTTATTCCCATAGTAAATAGTGCATCCTGCTGAGTGCTTTGCAGAGTAAACATAGGGTGCATGTTTCACTCAAAAGCTGAGGTTGAAGCATGTTTGCTCATTTGTTAGACAAACCAAATTCTACGTACGTTAGGATAGTGACTAATCCAGCGAATGTCTGTGGATAAACTGTTTTATAAACAGAAATGTAATACACAAACTCTCTCTTGCTGCCTTTTGACCACAATAACACCTCAGATATCTTATCACATTTTACCGACTTATCAATCTTATTCTTGTTAGGGGTAGATCATAACCCTACTACTTTGGTCTTGAGACGTGGTAAACCCTTGAGAACGACCAGTTAGGGATAACTGACCCTCAGCCACAGCAAATATTCTTCTCTTTTTGGCACAACCTAATTTATCCAGGAAAATCGTCAGAAAAAGAACACTGGTTTGTTACTTCTTATAGCTGAACTACAAGTGTTTTTGCAGTGTATTGTCATAAGCTGAGTGGTGACACAGTGCCCCAAAACAAGATGGGCCCTTTCTGTGAAGAGTTTGCATGTTCTCCCTGTGTCTGGGGTAGGTTTCTTTTTGTTTCCCTTACCACCAAAAACATCTGGGTCAGGTTGGCCCATGGTGGAAGCGGCTTTTTGTCACAACAGCTCAGGATTAACCCTCCATCTGTTCAATTGTCTTGTATGTTTAATGACAAATAAAGCACTTTACCTTCATTTGATTTATTAAACACAACTAATAGTGTATGTGATTTGTGATCTATAACTCGCTAATTACTGCACATAAATTTAACCTACAATGCATAGGTGTGTATGTGCTACCTCTTACCCAGTAGTGTCTGTCTGTAATATTGGGCATTGGGGACACAGGGTTTCCTCAGAGTCTCTGTTGATCCATGATATCTGTCAGACTCTGCTGCTCTTCCCCAGTGAGCACCTCCAGCAGCAGCCTCAGGGACACCCCACTCCGGCTGCTCTCAGGTCCCTGCAGCGCACACATACAGAGTTACAGCACAGAGCTCATAGGCGTTTAAGACATTTGAGTTGATAGTTTGTCTAATTTAATCAATATAACCTTGCATTTTTGTGTTGTATTAAGTTGATAATCTTGAATGTTAAAGGTGTAGCCCGGAGGTTTATATATAAACCTCCATATATATATATATTATATATATATGACCCTTTCTGTTCTGTGATGTAAAATATGTAATATATCAAAACTGTGTATTTATTATTTTTTACTTTACTTTAGTTCCATCTCTGGTGGATACTGCAACATCAAATCAGAGTTTGTTGGTTACCACTTTGACCAACAGTCGTTGAGTGTTTGGGTGGTGTAGCAGCCCACACAAAGTAAAGTATTGGTCAAGCATTTTTGGAATATTTTTAAACATTTTTTTATTTTCGGAAACTTCCAGCCTACTAGTGATGTTTTTTTCATTTGTATCAAGATAACCTGTTTGGATTATGTATGTGCCACAGAAGTTACAATACATAAGAAAGAGTTTTCTTCCAGCATTGATCAGACAATAATTTTAACCTTTGTGGCCATTTACAGTAAAAAATGCATTTTTGGCAGCATCTAGTACTCTCAAGTATTTTATTAGAAAAAAAACTCAGTGGGTCAAATGATGAACTTTAGTTTTCTATTGGATATAAACAAAGCCTTAACACCCACAAATTCTTTTGGAAGGCGCTGCTAATATACTGTAGAAGCATCCAAAAATTTTGTTACAAATATGTTCGATATGTTTGATCCTTAAGCTTTTAAAAAGTAAAAGTAGTACTTCTAATCTTAATCTTTTCAGCATTTTACAAACTACTTTATTATTATTATTATTAGGTTTATTAGGACAGTGTACAATTACATTAAGCACAGTGGCAGAGATACAGCATGTGTAGCAGCAGACAAGTCTCTCTATTTTTAGTAACATTTAAATTTGCAGCTCTAAAACCCATTTAAGTGTTCGTAAATCAGGCCCTAGCTCTTACCTGCTAACATTAATTTGCATTTAGTCACCTTCGTCATCTCAGCAGTAGTGGTACAAAGCAAAAAAAAAAGACGTGTTTACAAAGAAGACAGCACCATCTAGTGGCCTCAGCTATGACATGGGCGGAGCTAAATAAGGAAGTCGACCTTTTTATCAACTTTAGTCCTTTTGTTTTGACTGA
>JAVQKG010288014.1:0-10137 GCA_036025885.1 Hypseleotris bucephala
GTGTATGACAACTGTAATGTGTTTTTATCTGTACTCTTCTCTATTTTATATTTCCATTAACTACATTGTATCTACCTCATTAAGTACAATGTATTACACTGTGTAACAAACTGTAATAACATGTAACTACATTGTACATACATGAGGGTTAAGTTTATGGTTAAGGTTAGTTACAATGTAGTTACATGTTATTACAGTTTACAGTTTACATATGCAGTTTAAACCAGTTGGACTAAGGCAATAATCTCTCTCACCAGGTTTTTTAAATAACTCCCTAAGCACTGCTGAGACTCCATGTTACGTCTTTAAAATGTCATGTTTCGTGTCGAGATGATTCTTCCTGGGCCTTCTACGTGCATTTGGGTTGATTTAAACCTCAGAGAAAAGGAATCAAGTTTAGGTGTCAAATATTCTGAAAGGTAGGGCTTTCATCATTAAAACAGAAGACTAGGACGCGGTGCTGTCATCCGCCCTGCATTAGCGCTCTGTAGCCAAGCAGAACACTCAGCATTTGTATCACATAGAGATGCTGTGTTAACATACAGCCTGTCAAGCCCCATGGAAATCGCTAGTTGTTAAACCTTCGGAGAAATCAACTTGGATGGTTCTCAATGCTAGCTTGCCCTCTAGCTGCAATGTTAGGGATATGGACAAATGTGATAAACAAATAGCAGAACTGTTGAGTGTTTATTCCTGCTTGATTTGAGGAAGCAGAGGGTTCAAAAGGCGAAGAGTGCAATGTTATTTCTGTATTCGAACTCTGTTTTCGTTTTGAAGATTTATTTTTACCACTTGCATCTTTAAGACTCGCAGACACTTTGGGCACAGCTGAGGGTCAAAAGTTGGAGATGCTTTCAAAAGAGTAATGGTGGCTTGATCCAGCGGTAACTTCAATAAATAAAAGCACATATGATTTCTCTACAGCAGTGTGTTTGCAGCGAAAGTAAGGTTCAGGAATGAATAATTATGTGTGAAAAGCTGTTTATTTGGATGTAATTTTGAAAGAAGTACAATTTTACTGCACCTAGTAACAAACATATTTACCCTTTTTCCATTAGGTTCTGGAAAAATGTTGCAGTAGAAGCCGAAAGAGGTGCTGAGGTAATGACAATGTGACCCAAGCATCCGTTTTAATAACATGCTATTACAGGTAACAGAGGTGTGCAAGAGTCTAATGGAGGTGACAGTGAAGTAAGCTGTGCAAAGACTGTTATTAGCTGTCATGACATGCTAACAGGTGAGAAATAGTAAAACGTGTCTCCATCATATACCAATTTTAGCCGGGCACTTTTTTTCCATGTAATGTTGGCCATAGAACTATCTGGGAGAGCCATTGAAAGTGTTTGCAAGATACAAAGCAAGGACATTAGATAAATAACTTGTTGCTGATTTGATATATGAATTTCAAGTGATGCACTAAATCCATTTTGTATACAGCACAAGCATATACATTTACAATATGAACCACAGATTAGGTCAACTAATGGTTTTGTAGTGTGTGGGTTTCAGGTGTGCCAATAGAAATAAGCTCACTCATGTTAATAATTGATAGCAATATATTGTCTCTAAAAAGTAATGCTGCTATGTATTTTGCAACCCATTTTAAAGCACTTTGTTTTTTAATATCAGTGAGATATTGTTTAGTATTATTACACTATCGTTGGTGTGACTGGCTCAAACAAATCATCTAGGTTTAAGCTGGGTATTTTGGGGGCAATTCATCCAATCCCCTCCAGATGTTCTGCAACTAGAGGGTCACCGGTTCGAATCCCTGCTCGAGTGTATACTGTTGTTGTGTCCCTGTCCCGTGTCCCTTAACCCACATTGCCAGTGAATGAATGTGTGATTCTGGTCATAAGGGGCCGAAGGCACACAATGGCAGCCACACTTTCTCAACCGAGTATGACTATGGAGTGAATGAGTAATGCATGAAATTGTTGTAGGTTAAACATTTATAAAGTTAATTTACCCGCACAACGTGTCACATTCTTCTTGCATCCAGTGATTAAAAACAGTAGCTCAGTACGTACAGTGTGTTTACCTTAATGGACTTTGCCAGTTTTGCATCTAGATGAGAATTTAAGTGCTTTGGACAAGGTCAGAACAGAGGGGGTCACTGCAGCATTGAGCCTGCGTCATTATGACAGGCCGGCGCGGGACCCTCTCAGAAACAGGTTAATTAGTGGGATACCTGGCTAAGTGTGGCCCTGCACAACTGACTAATTCAATGTCTTTATTAATGCGGCTTTCTGTCTAATTAAATTGCTCTAATCTTATTTGCAAAGTATTGTGAGGTGTGAGTTCAAGGTGGTCCTGTGGGCTTTGCTGATGAGATAGGGAATGTCATATGAAAAGCATGATTGTGTGTATGTGACGTGTCAGTCATTTTGTCAAATGAGAGCAAAATTGTGGCCATGAGCAAGTCAAGTCAAACAATGGGTTTCAATTTGCAAACAGAAAAGGGTAATTTAATCAAGCAGCCTGTGAATGTAAACATTATGGCCCTGTGATTCTCAAGTGTTCAACTCTAGCAGTGGAAAGGACTCCTGCCTCTAAGCAAAAGTTATTCTTAGTTTGTTTTTAATTATTATTATCATCACAACTTTTTATGTTTTAAAAACTATTTCTAAGCCTTTAAAAGTTGAAACCTGAAACTATAGTTAACTTCCCTGTGGCCCATTTTCAGTTGCAAATCACCTGACAGATTGTGTGATCAAAACACCATAGTGCGATGTCAAAAGGCTAACTTTTTGTAAACTGATGTCAAAAAAGCATATTCTGAAAGTGGTAAGACTGAAAAAAGAGAATGAATGAAACAAAAACTAAATAAAAGTAACAATACTTGCGGCACCGGTTTCCAGTCAGTTAGTTCCTCTGTCAGACACACCATCACTCACTATAATGGTGACAGAGCTGGTGCGAGCGCTCTGGAAGCTCCACTGCATTACATGCCCAAGAGAGCTGCACGCACTCCGGAAACAAACATCACGAGAGCAGCCCGTCACAGCCACTAGCTTTTACTCAACACACTCAATTAGCATAGCCGCTGTAGGATGCTCAGGTTCAGCCACCATACAACAGTTAGCCACGCTTGAGTGAGCATTTACAATGACTCTGCTCTTCAATTTTTAGACATGCTCCCAGTTTAGAATCAGTAGTGCAGGAGCCACGGGGCAACTCTTAAAGCTGTACAACCCAGGTTTTCAACCCCACCCGTATTTCAACAGGATAAAACACATTCCCTGTCATAAAAATCGTAAAAATTTGTAAAAGTAAAATGCAGCTAAGGTTGGCAGTTGCAGAGTGGATTGGTCTTGTGTCTCTATCAAGGATGTCAATGATTTTTACCCTTGGACCATTTCTGAGTGGAGTCAGCATGTTTTGATGTGTAACTGTGTGAATAACTGGCCATTGTCCAGGCTGTACTCCACCTAAGTTGCTTAGCCTGGTTTAGCAGCCCTGCTTACTTAATTTCTGTAATTTCTTTCTTTCTGGACAGATGAATCAGAAGCCGCTTACAAGCTGCAGTGGTGTGTGTTGTGTTGGCCATGTCATATTCAAACTTTACTAATGTTACTTTGTTAACAAGCTGTGTGTTGCATGTGGGGCTTTTTAGTGTCATGTCTATTCTTTCTGATCTATCCTTCGTAAACTCCACCATTAAATGCAATAAGTAAAAGATCAGACTAAAATCTTTGTATAGAATAGGAAAACAGTTAGTCGTGACTGGCCAGGCTAATTGTTGCTGAGGCTATGAACCCTTAGCCTCTAACATGAATAAGTGGAAAAGATGAATTATTGAATGAAGTTAAACTGGTTAAAAAATACTTGTATGGACCATTGCAACAAGTGCTGCATAAACGGTGACTGCTCAAAGCTGCTTCATATTGACTCAAGGCAATAAATATTCACCACTTCCCAAATTATGCAGATTGAGAGTTAGTGGTAAGATAAATACCAAGTGGAAGAGCTGGAGCCAGAAGCTAGTTGGTTTAGCCTAGCATAAAAATTCCAAAGAAGTCCAAATAATGCCTATAGCACCTTTAAAGCTTACCAAAACTAACACAGTTTAATAAGGGTCTGTTAATGAGAGGGTTTTTGCACCTCTTTCTCATTTTACTACATGTGCTCTAAAATATTAATTGAGAGCATAACAAAAATATGCTTTTGTGAAAATCTAATTATTTCTTAAATGCTCAAACAACAGAAACCAAGGACGGGCATGTCTGTTTGATCAAATCAGGTAATTCTGCTGTTGGAGATCTAATCTAAAAAGTGGTACCAGGCTTTTGTGGCCACTTATGTAAATGTAACACTAAAAACACATTGTAAGACTGCTGTAAATTGTCCCATCACCTTGAGTTGATTTCTTCTGTCTTCCCCGTCCTTCAAAGCAGATGGCTACACCACAAAGCCTGATTTGGTTTGAGAGCGGGCCCATGTCAGCTTGGCACGGTGCATGGTGTCAGCTGGACAATGATAAAATGGCGCTCGACTTGTCAGGAATGGCATTCATTGTTGTTATCGGGGTAATTTATTGTTGGGATGTACTGAGGCTTTGCCATGCCCTTCTGGGGACGGTGCCATTCAAGCTGATAGGATTGGCAACAGACTGCGACAGGTCTTACTGCTGACAGAGACGAAAGGAAACCGTGGAGACAGCCCAAACCTCCTCATGTCACCAGCACCCATTCACTTTGAACGGACCACTTTTATATGTGCAAATAACAGGTATATATTATAGGCCTAAACAAACACACGAAGGACACACAATGGCAGTTTAATGCACATACAAGTATTTTAGTGGTCAACTGGGTATATAATTTACTTTTTATATCTAGCACTGTTTTTTAACCCTTTTTGAACCGAGACAATTTAGTCAAGAAAAATTTCAAGGCACACCATCCGCCTAAATATTACCAAAAGCCACTGTGCTGCAGAATACTCTTTTTAACAATACACAGATTATTAACTCACCGACTGAAAGATAATTTTATTGTAGACTCAGACAATGGCCAATTTTCTAATATAGTGTTTTGAGAACCAATAAAGTGAATCTTGATATTTTCTCAAGGCGCTGAGTGAGTGCATTGGATTGTGGGTAGTGTACAGTCGAACACAATGATAATGTGGCCAGCAGTTAGGCTATTTATAGTACACCACACGATTTGAGTTGAATGCTAATCACTGCCTTTGGCCATGATCAATAGCTCAGTAATATATCATTGTGAACACAGCCCTGATAGTGAAATAAAGCAGATAGCTGTCCCTCTGTGTACGGAGAGACCAATACCTACATAATATCATCCAATTACAGCGCATGACAACTCACAATGGCTGTCAGGTCTGGCTAAATTAATATTGGTGGATACAGGCTTTTGTAGTGTGTCAGGGAGGACAACAAACAGCACTCTTCTGACAGTTAGGAAGGCAGTGTATTAGAATTGATGGGCCCTACTGTACTCTGCTTGCACGTAACTACATGTTGTGAGATAGCATTTTTTCCATGTTTTTTGCATAATTGCATCCAACCTATCCTACTGAATGTCATTGTAGAATATGCTGTTTGGCTAGGCTATATTTGACACACAATGAATGTAATATACAACAGTTTTTTAAATTGGTCTGGCATATGTTTATACTCTAAATAGCTTTTATAATTCAACCAATCTGATTTATCCAAGTTTGGAATTGGCATAATAATTGTCTTTGTGGCTGGAATTACGGTCCTTGCAAAATTTAACTCATGCTCATCACTTCATTAACAGGATGATATGTAGTCTACTCGTGCTTGAGCCATGTATTTTCTAAGCCTGATGATGAAGGTCTTGAACTTTCAAATTGTGCTACCAGTCATGGGCAATCGAAAATGTGGGAAGCAGTATTTCGCTCAAAATAATTTTCACATGGCTTCAGTCTGCTAAACAATTTAGTGTTGCTTTGGCCTTTGCAAACACTTCCTCTAGAGGCACTTCCAGATGGTTTTGTGACAGGGAAGTTACTACCTACCAATACTATGGATGCTAAATATATATAAATGGTGCCAGATGCATAGCCTGTAAAAAAAAGCCTCATGTGTTAATATCATACTGTGCTCTGCTAGACCACAATTGATGGAACTGAAGACAATTACTCGCCCATAGGGAGCCAGAATACATAATATTAGACCTACAGATAATGCAATGTTTAGCTTATTGTATTTTATATGTGGCCTCTAGTTGACTTCAACCAATTGTACCTTGAATGAGTGGCGTCAATCTCACTTTTACCTCCTCCTTGTATAGTGCCTTTGCTGTTGCACGGCTATATATTCTGATAGCCTTGAGCCGTCATACATGAGACCATACACATATAGCATAATAAACATATGTCTCCCCTGCTAAACAATCTCATTCACATAAGTATATATAGAGGCACACATTATCAAAAAAAGCCGCCTCTTAAGTTCTAGCACATTGCATTTGTGATGAGACCGGCGGGCAATCACGGCCCATCTCCGCCAGTGAAATGAGCCCAAAATTGTGAGGAAAAGAAGGCCGTTTTTGACAGGCGGGCGTACAAATACAAGGCGATAGAATCTCAATGAGGCCTGAAAGAGGGAATGCATAAATAGATTAGATGGAAGGGACCGGGCGCCACACAGAAAGCAAATCTAATTATGAGGCGGCAATGTCTCCTGATTCTCGAAAAGGAGGGAAGCTCATCTCCAGCCCCAGCCAAACCTGCAGGATTGGCTCGGACAAGGCCAGTCATCGATGCAGAGATGATGAAAAGGAGGCCAGATAGACATAGCCAAGCAGATATTTCATCTTTCGGCACTTTGATAGAAGGTGAGCACAGATGTCATGTTGAAAAGCAAACAAGCAGCAAACTGTACTAAGCGTAGCAGATGTTAAGCTAACTTGGGAAACGGTATTGTTTTTGATACTGAGACACAACATAGCAATTAGCATTTGTCGTCAGTGATAGCCTGGTGTGAAGTGTCTCGAGTTTCCATATTAAAGGTACTGGTTTATTTTAGTAGTGAGTTCCTGTGAGGTGTGTGTGATAGCAGTGCCAATGACGTTAACAGTGAGTCATTCAAGTGCCAAGCCAAAATTGACGCTTACAAATAGGGTGTTATTAGTAAATTAAAGGTACAAAATGGTATTCTTTCGTCACACTGTTTGACTTTCCCCTGTATAAGGAGACACAGCCAGTTCTGAAATATCTCTGTTTTACTACTGTTTGTGCTTTAGATGCATTTTATTTAGTCTATTTATCATGCATTTTACCCCATATTGTTTTGATTCTGCACAGCCCTTTGGGGCAGTAGTGTCTGTTTAAAAATATTCATAAATAAAATTGATCTTGACCTTACTACCAGGCATTCAATATAGTGCATGTAGGCAACCAATGAGAGCAATGGAAACCACAGGAAAGGCTAGTATGAATAATCAAAGCTTGCCTAGATGCACTCATTTCTAAACATTATTAATAATAAAGCCTTTATGCTTTCCCTGCAATCTTTTATGAACACTATAATCTCAGGAATCATGCTCATGGCACAAATAGATGGATGGACTTGTTAGTTGCCAGTTGCTCCAGACAGCTTACTCGGCCAATATAAGTATAGGTTTTTATGCAGACAATCAAGAGAAACCTAATACATTAAAAGAGATGCACCAGACATAGACACCATTTATGTTTTTCATCTGCTCAGCTTTCAGATCAAGTGCTGGCCTTGTTATTACAGAAAAACAAATGGAGTGGTTTTATTTCACTGTAGGACGCCCACTTTAGCACAAACTCTAAACAGCTGCTGATGCATTGAAGTTTCTGTTACACTAAAAGCCATGTAATACAGAATGGCGTTTTTACACATTTTTTACAAAGCTATTTAAAGTTTGGTGTCTAAGAATAGTCTTTTGTACATAGTGTGATTGGGGAGGCAGTGGCACAGAGGGTGAGCGTTTGCCCTATAACCAGAGGGTAGCCTGTTTGAATCCCCGCCCAAACACATATTGTCGTGTCCCTGGGCAAGACACTTAACCAACATTGCCAATGAATGTGGTTGCTCAGTAGTGGTCAAATGGGACGTAGGCGAAGACTGGCAGCTACGCCTCTGTTAGTGTGCCCCAGAGCAGCTGTGGCTACACAAAAACCACCACCAATGTGACTATGGAGTGAATGAATAATGCTATTGTAAATTTTCTTTGGGTATCTAAAAAAGCGCTACATAAGTGGCATGAATTATTATTATCTCGGTCAATGCAAACCAGTATAAAAGGCACTTATTAATTGCAAAAACCAGAATATACTGTACACTCCATCTTACCATTTAGAGTTGCACAAATGAGTGAAAAAGTCGCCTCACTGCAGGGAGCCGCAAAAAATGTGTGCCAATTTATTTTAGGCCGGGGATGTAACAATTAAAATTCATTTTACAGTAATTACAGCAATTTAAATTAAGCACAGAGCTCGGAGGAGAGTATAAAGCATGTATGTAATTGAAATATTCAGGACAGTAATGGCTCACACAATTAAATCTGCATTAGGGAAGGACGGCCCCTATCAGTCAAGACCAGTGCTGTTTTGGTGATGATGGCTGCAGCCAGTGAGAAGAGAGAGCAAAGGGGAGAAGTGGAGATCTGTTTAGAGCAAAACTATGTAACTTTTTCACATGGAGGGCTCAACTCTACAATATTTGAAAAGCATGTTGTATATGTAATTCAGGTTTTAATTAACAAAAAGATACAAGGTGAAAATTGACTAAACTAGGATCAAAATTAGGATTAAACTAGAACTACTCTCTAATCTAGAACCAAATTAGATCCAAACAAGGTGGACACCAAGACTAAACAACAAAAAGTATGATTAAACCAGATCAAAGGATGGTCTAAATCAGGACTAAATGTAAACCTAAACCAGGACTAATTTGGGTCTAACCAGGTCTAAACCAGGTAAAACACTCCCATAGTGGTTACAAAATGTGGAAAAGTTACCTAGTGTTGCTTTAAAGGGGGGCTATGAAATGTTTTACCTTGATTAAACAGCTTAAGTTGTAAGAGTTTTTTCACCTCCTCCTTGCATCTCTTGGTGAAGAACCTTGTAACTTGTCATCTCTGTCTTCTTCAAGAAATAGAACGATGCTAAACAAATGCAGATCTGGTGTTTTTTTTTAGTTTGAACTTGTAAATACACTTATGATAAAGTCTATATTATTTGTCTGAGAACAGTGCTATTCTGTAGGGTGAGCTCCATAGAGGAAAAATGTGACCTAAACAGTGAAAAGTTGCATTGCTCTCCTTTAAGGCCAGTGCTTTTAGTATAATCTATGCAGCGGCCGGGTTCATTAGAAATGCTAATGCCACGAGCTGATACAAAACACTCCGATGACACTGTAAAAGCGGGTGCAGCTATTATCAGGATTAATTGTTATTCATACTGCATTTGTGCAGCTGTGTGACCCGGAATATAAAGTTAGATAAGAGAAAAGGCTCAATAGTAGGTCGCACTGACTTTAAAGAATCTACATTTTGTATATTAGTATCTTACAAACAGACCTATGAAAAGATCATAGAAAATCAATGCAAAACAAAATTATATGAAAAAATAAGTGATCTGAGTTGGGTCAGTACTTAATGAATGAATTCTAATTGGTTGCAGGTCTATCCAAATGCATTTGGATGTAGGATAAGATAAGATAGGATGCTTTATTGTCATAGTGCAACAAATTTTAGATTGCTTTACTTCAAAATAGTATTTGGGGAAACTGTAAAGTGGAATTTGATCATTTTTCAAGGCACACTATTGTTGCCTGGGACACTGGTTGAAAATCAAGGGTCTCGTAGTACTTATTTTACTTCCATTGTAGTGATCATTTAAACATGAAAAATGCCTTGTGCACGGGCCAATATTGTGCAAAAATGTGTTAAGTTGTTTCAAAAGTAATTCTTGGTATTGGTTCTTTCTTGTGTTATTAAAGTTGCAGTACCTAATATATTTTTCATCTAGTTGAGAAAAATGGTTTAGATCCCATATAGTATATTGCAAAAGCAATCGTTTCTGAAAAAATCTTGCTTTGTGATGCCATCTGCTGCTTATTATAAGCAATTTTAAGAAATGAACACTCAGTGGAGATTGGAGGAACTCCAA
>JAVQKG010288129.1:0-10613 GCA_036025885.1 Hypseleotris bucephala
AAAAATACAGCTCTATTGTCTTTTACAATAGGGAGCGTGAAAGTTATCTGTCAGACGCACTAGCTTTGTAATTACATGAGTACATCAGAAAGAAAATGTGTACATTCACATCCGCGTCATTGTTGTTGTCATTTCGACACAAGTTACTCTGTTTTTATGTAATTGCTATAATTCAATCAAGCAATCAAAAGAGCTACAATCCACACAATTGTAGAAGTTTGATTATTAATTCACTTAGTGTAAATTGGCTAATTGTTAGTATAAGCTTTGATAGTGATGATTTTTTTAGACTTGTAAGCTTATTTGGATAAAAACCCACCCTTACACAGCAAAATGTTGTTAGTTGTTCCCATAAATGGAACATATTTTTAGCCACAAAGCTGTGCACTATAGAGCTGAGACCGTGGGTATGACCTTTACAGCCTGCACTAAAGCCAATGATTTATTGTATGGCATCATTAAAAGACCACAAAAACTGGATTTCACACAAAAAGTTAGCCTAACATTTTTCTTGACAACTAAAAGAACATCTGAGGCAGACTCACTTGGACAATGCAGCCATAGCGTCCAACCTTGACCACCTCATTCATAGCAACACATTTATATATTCAAGAAAGGTGTCTTCATGGCAGTAGGAACAGAAAGATTTTTTGGCCATTTCTTCCAGCAAAAACAGGAAACAAATTCAAACTCACAACGTCTGGACGAGCATTGTAGACTCTGAATATGGGCTGCATGCTCTACCAACAGAGCTAAACCGCGGCCCGGCAGTAGGAACTGTTTTGAGCACAGATATAACCTAGTACTTCTTCATGTTTCCTCAGTTTAGTTGATTTAAATTTATAATCCAACATGGGGCAGAGTGCTCACTTCAATGCTCTTGCCTGACTGCAGCAGGCCTCTGTACCTGGATGAGCTGCTCTCAGCACAAAGACCCTTGGCTCTGCTCCAAAGCTAATAACGGTCTCAGTATTCCCCAGTCAGAGGTCGTGGCTAAATATGACACTTTGATAGGCTGTGATCTGCTGAGACGCTCCCCCTGAGTTTGTACTTGTCTGGATTTGTTCCAGGTTTAATTCCTTGCCTTTACTCACCCGTGTCACAGGTCTTTGATCAGTGCGCCACAATGCCAACCTCTAAATGTTAATTACGCCTCTTCAACAAACTCTAGGACGAACCCAGCTATAAATATACAACCTTTGCCCACCACTGTATCTTTAATTCACTCTTACATGTCGCACGCTTTTTTACTTTTTATTTAAAGCATCTGGCACCTCTCCAAATCTGACCATAAAAAGTCTTTCTATTTCAAGCTTTCTTAATTTCATCTTCGCTCAGTGGATTGGTCTTACTCCAAATACGACATTTTCAAAAATCCCTCTGTAATCTTGAGAGAGGGCACTTGAAAGAATTCCAAATCCCGGACTTCTTCTCTTGTGTGGACCCTTTTTGGCGAGGTTCCAAAGCCCAAACAGACGGCTTCGATCCCTCAGCGGACACTCCGAGACACGAATCTGGGCCACGTTCCAAAGCGGGGTCCTACCTGGTATTAAACAGATTTCCAGCAGAATGAATGGACCTGACCTTGGTTTTTGCCTGAGAGCTTGAAAAGGATGGAAAAAAGAGAGGGAGGAACGTGCAGCACAGCAGAAATAGACTATATATGGTTCATTCTTAATCTGACTTTCATGAGTTTAAGACACGGCTCCTATTTTAAAGAAGGGAGCAACACATTAGAATATAGACACTGGTGGAATGCAGAGAGGCTAGGATGACCAGCACTTTTTCCAACTTGCTTTCTGTGGATGGAAAACTATGAGGTGAGGCAAATGACAGACAAAACCAGCCAAGCGCATACTTCTAATTGCAAGCGTCTTTGCATTGAATTAAAGAGACAGACTGGGGAGTTTTGCTAATCAGATGTGTTCTTCTCTTCTCAGTAAGTCTATAGCGATAAAGTCTTTTTCAGTCACTTTTTTGCAGGATGTTCCCCTGATTCTTAAAGCTGGTCTACATCAAGACAGTTCTGGCAGGAAGATTGAAAAGTTGTCTCAAGTTTTTCAAGATTTTTTTCTCCTTGTTCTGCTTTTCTGTTATGACATCTGAGTCTTGTACAGACAGAGGAATAAAATTAATTTTTTTAGAATAGAGTTTTAGGTGTAGTGTCAAGTTTTGCTATTTGAAGACCAACCATTGTTTTAGTTATGTAAACTGTTCAGAAAAGGGGTTAAATGGGGTTCAGAAGAGATAGGAAGTGAGATTAAATCCAGTCTATCAATCCAGTTAAGAAAGATGTGTGCTGCTTCCAAGGTGTGGCTATATAAAGTACTGACTTATAAAGCTTAAAACAATGGTCTGCAGTAAAGCTTTAGTGAAGTTAAATGCCACATTTGTCACTTTCAGTACTTAGTTGAAAAGTCAGAATTCAGAAAAGTCAAAGTAGGAGAAGCAAATGTCTAGACCAAACACTGCAAGTTAGGCTTTTATAAAAAATTATTTGGCATTATAGAAACTGCTGTCTGTTATATACATAGGGAAAAAATCACATACAGCATGTTTAAATTGCCTTTAATTTGCTTTGATTTAAGCTAATTAGCCACACTCTTTTCATTTCGATTTCCTATTTTTACATAGCACTTCCTTTGTGGTGTCAAAGCCTGTATATTATACTCCACAGTGGTCGCCTGTCTGTTTTTATAACACATCAGAAAGCACCATAAAGGCCTCCTGTGGTTTCTTTTTACTGTCAGTCTCTGTAAACCTAAATGACTGATTGAGAAGGATATTGTTATTATCACCGCAAACAGCTTTGGAGTGCCCATAGAGTCTTTTACAACACAATCTTTCTACAATTTTACTTTGGGGGGCGTGATTGACAAGAAATGCGTAGGGACATCTCCTCCATTAGATGTTCTTGTTGTAGCATTAAGGTATCAATCCCCACCACTCTGTGACAATCAACAATTACAGCATTTAGCCCAGAGTTGCCCACTTCTAAATGGTACTGCCAATTTGAAGCCTTCCCAGCAGGGCTTACTAATTACATGTCAGGGTGGCTACGGAAAGGTGCACAAAAGGAAATTTGGTGATTTGCACACCTCCAGTCTTGATGATAATGACTCACTGAAATCCCCTGCCGCACTTTTTCCTAGTTACTGTAAAAGTGTGAAGTTTTAGGGTGACTTAATTGCCTGTCTCTTGCTAAGTGTAGACCTTGTACCTAATAAAATGATCACTGGGTGCTATCAACAACCCATCTGCTAACTTTGGTTGTCATAAGTTATTCAATATATTATTGCCTTTATATTTAAAGTTTCTGACAGACAAACCACAATGCAGATCAAATGAATCATTGAATAGCTTTGGGACATGTGTACCCAATAATGTGGCTAGTGTGTATTTATGGTTTTGCTCAAATTAGAAAAGTCCATCATCCAGATATTTCCATAATTCTATATTGCCTCTAAGTTTCTCTTGGAGATGTTGTTACAGTGAGTTGAGGTGAAGCACAAATCTCACCTGAAGGGACCTAGAAGAAGAAACACAACGACAATCACCAGCGCCAACACTGGAAGTATAAGTCTCCACTGATGTCCTGTCTTCCCTTCGAAAACTTTCCCACAGTGTTATGAGATCTGACAATAGGTTTTATTGGTGCGGTGGGAAGAAAAAACTCTCGGTAATTTAGTTCCTGTTCAAGCGACTTCTTTCTCAGAGAATAAAATTAGAGGTGCAGGGGAGTAGATTGGAAGAAAAATAAATAAAACTAGACCCAGAAATGCACAAATGTTGAATGTAGATGCCTATATGAGTCAGCTTTACATTTTCGTCTGACATGAATTTTATTGTGTTCTTGGCTTTTAACTGGAGATGTAATTATGCCAAGAGAGCAGCGTGAGCGACAGAAAGAGAAGTCACATCCACGAGCTCATTTCGGGAACCGTACCGTATCCGTTTGACAAGGGAAACAATGCCACTTCCTGTCTAAATGTAAAGAAAGTCCAGCCAAGTACACACAGTGAATCTATGGGAATTCTGCAGATGTGTTGTCATATTATGTCAAATGTTCTCTTTTTTATAATGAACATTTCAGGTGGAGGGAAAGTTTCAAACAGCCAAGAGGGTAACTTTGCTGAAAAGAGTTTAACTTCTACTGATGCATAGTTATAAAATGTCAAAGTGTGTATGACAGAAAGTACTTTTGACATTTAGACAAGGCCATCTGATCAACAAAGTGGCTAATGTTCCTATATATAGACCACTCTCAGTCAAAGACAAGTAATTTATTCCACCTTTATATAAATATTAAATACTTCGCCTTTATTTTGGTATGGTATAACTTGGAGCCAGAAAAAGACTTGTATCCACTTTGTGTAAGATTAGTGCATTTTCCAAAAAAAGAGACATGAGGTTCTTTATAGTTGCAGGGATATGATAGGTACTGTTAAGTCCAGTTTCCATTTGTATAATATACATTGGCAGGATGTTTATGTTGACTTGCACTGACACTACATTTACAATCATGTTAAGATGTGTATCACTGTATCACACTTTTTTGTGCTCTAATGCTATTTTCAATTCTTGCTTTCATTTTATTTTAAAATTCACTTTTTAAACCAAACTCTTGCTATGGTAAATAAATGGACATACTCATTTTCACTGCAACACAACACACAATTTCACGCATTTGGGTCTGTGCTGTGCTCTGATGCATGGACACAATCTGTGCTAGTTGGACACAGATGTTTGTGAAATCAGACAAAATTTTGAGCATTCACAGCTATTACAACTACTGCTAATGAGAAAGGAGGCTGGAGATAACTGTAGTACGCCGTATGGTAAGATGTTCTGATTGAATGCTTGCTTAGTTTTAATGCACAAAAATTTAAGCTAGTAGTTGAAATTGTAATTAGAATAAAGAGTGTTTACTGTCACCCTCATGGAGAATTTAAAAACACAACTTATCTTACCCTGAATAAACTGATTCTGATTTAAAAGTGCTATGAATATCTCATCTGTGTGTTACCCTGACTGCAGCTCTGAATTTAACTCAAGCCTGTGCATAATTTTACAAAGTGCCACCTCAGACATTTAAAATAAAGCTATCCAACAAATCTAAATCAGTTTAAGTGCACACTGTATTTATTCCCATCGCCTGACGGCAGACCACAGGCAGCAGAATAAAACACTTCTTAATGTTGCGGGACCACTAACAAACCAGGCCAGTGCTAGGCAATCACACGTTGGATGTGTTCAAGTCAAGATGTATTAACCTGGAGTGGGAAATTTAATTATTGCAAAGTACTATATATTCACATTGCAAAATAGACCCTTGCATGAGAGACTTAATCATTTTGTTGACAGAAATTGCATTCTTATTCATTTTAATAAGGGTAAAACATTAAATAATTTGCTTTTTGATGGCAAACTGAGTAGGATTTGTGCATTCTTTCTATAATTTCTTTAGAAGAAAAACACAACAAACACCATTGATCTAACTAGTGCTAAAACACTAATAATCAAACTCATTGCCCAAACTCTCATCTTATTAAAATAGTAAATTTTAGTAGCTAATGCTAGCTTAGTCTTTAGCTTGTTAGTACTAATTGTTCTTTTTAAAAATGGTTAATTACTTTTTATGCTTTTGTCCCCAAAACTTTGAAATTACAGACATACAAAGTGCCACCTCAGACAGGTTACCAGTCAACAGAATGGCATAATTTGGCGAGAAATGCTAATTTGAAATTGCATTGTGGGCTTAGTGCACCATGTTGTGTGCTGTCTACAAACTCCATATGGGGTCTACTCCATACTACAATTGTGCACTTGTTTGTGTTTTTGGTAACCCTATTTGCCTCCAAAAAATTCAGCGACTGTATTTTTAAATTTATTGACAGAGGAGAGGAGACTTGTATGTCATTACTGGCTTTTGGTGGACGTCATGTCGGGCTGTTTTCCATCCATGAAATGTCAGTGAATGTCAGCTGCTGGTGTGTTTCATCAAAGCACAGTCATACTATTGAGTTATTGAGGACATGAACAGTATGAGTGCACGCCGTCTTCAGAAAAAGCTGGGGCAAAAAATACAACATACTTCCCAAAGAGTAATGATCCAGTCCATTACTTGGCCTTTCTCCCTCTGCGTCTCATTTTCGATGCTTGATTCATGCCCGTCTCTTTTCAAACAACTCTAGATAATCAGCCCAAAGCTTGATGCACCATTTAATTTATACCACAGCTTTTACTCCCCAAAAAAACATCACTCGAAGAATACAAATCACATCAAAAGGGGCCATTCTTTACTCTTGACAACAAGCGTCTGACAGGACAGAATTCTTATTAATTCTTATAGTCACAAAGTCAAATGAAATTAATGTTTAATGATCATTATGTGAGTAAGAATGACACTATAGCAAATGTTTCTAAAGACGAGAGATTAACTGTGAATTAAATATTAAGGCATATTCTCTGATAGTTTACAGTTGTGTTTATCACTGCATTATTGAGAGCTAACATTTACATAAGATCAGCTTTTCACAAATGCACTCACTGGTGTGATGATTGCAAATAGGATTTCTGCTTTCTGGCCAATGCAGTGTCCCAGAAAACAACAAAATCTAGCAGGAAGCCAACGAGTGGGATCAGTGCAGGCAAAACACATTAAAATAACATTATGCATCTATTTCACCACAAAAACATGACCTTGGAATAATTGAAATGTGTTGTCATTTTGGTGGTTTTCTGACCTTAGACAAGGAGAATTGCTCTTTCAAAACACCTGGGCTTTTGCAGTCATCAAAACTTTCTCTTTTGTTTACTAAAATATTGCTAATGGTTTAAAAAGGATTTTTAAAGGTGAAAACGAACTATTACTACCCCTTACAATTTGAGACATGTAAGCCAATCAGAATAGGGGGAAGTACCTATATTTAAAACGTTTCACCTCACTTTAGGTTAGTATGGAGTAATTATTGCTTTACCAACACTGATTGCCTCGTTACACAGCCAAACTAGTTTTTCAGAAATATTTGGCAATTTTCTTTTCGTAAATAAATAAACTCACCCTTTATGTTTTCAGAATCTGTCGAACAAATATTTGAAAGGGGGTTACTGTGGGTCAGAGCATGTGTGTTAGCAACGCCACATGCACAAAAGCCCATTTTGCACTCCAATCTCTTCAAGTGCTATAAAGAATAATTGAGAAAGATTGCTGACTGGCTGAAATGAAGGCGGAAGTGGATATGATGTAAAATAATTTATCGGTGCTAATACAGTGTATGAGACAAGTATGAAGAAAAGTTGAATTGCCCCGGTGAAGTTGCTGACACAAGAGGATACACGCACTTTAGACAAAGCAGGATCCCAAGGTTTTGTGCTTGTCATCTTGTCAACATTTAAGAAATTCAGAATCACTCTGAAGACAGGGAAGAACAAACAAAGAGCAGGAAGGATAGCAGGGAAATGGTAAACACATTCATTTTCACACACTGGACATGCTGCTGCTGTAGCATTGACAGTACAAGGTCGGGGATTCAAAAACTGTAGCTTTAATTTAGTCACAGGAAAAGAGCTCTAGTGATGATCATTTTATATAACAACGACAACACAGTCATTTCACTTAAACATCTTCTGTAGTAGTATGTCTTCACTTTCCGAGTCCAAGTCACCCCTCACATTCAAAAATATTTAGACATACTTTTAGGACTGTATGCTCGAATGCTCAAATAAAGTTAGTCCTAGTTTATTGTGTCAGTTTATTGCTTATAGCTCTACTCAGTCAGTTTCCTAAATGAGAAAATGTTTAGATTTTTTTAATGGACTACTGGACCATGTTCTTTGATGTAAAGTAAAGTAGGGGAGGGACTAAAGTAGAACTTGACTACTGTTGGTCAAAGTGGGATCCCCTAAACTGTGATTTGATGTTGCTCTAGAGGACAGGGGAAGGGCTAAAGTAAGATACAAAATTGTGTGTTTGTTTCTTTACATAATAGAACAGGGTCAAGGAAAACAAAGCTTTTTATTTTTATTTTAGGAAACATATGGTCTACACCTTTAACTTCCAACTTGTTAGCACTAGCTTTGACAATACAAAGTTCAGGGACCCAAGAACTGTCACATCACTTCAGTTGCAGTGAAAGAGTTCCATCCATGTGAAAAGCAGAATTTTCCAACATGGATGGTTTCTCTCACACTCTCCCGTGCTGTGATATTCAAGTGGAAGTTCACATTTAATCAAGAGACTGACGGCCTCCAAGGTGGACTAATGAGATGCAATCAATGCTTTGTTGCTGATTTGAGTCTCAGGTCTTGTTTGTTTGTTGCTTTTTGTGCACCTCCAGGCGACAGACCCAGATCTGGGCGAGAGCGGTCAGGTCCATTATCAGCTCGTCAACCACCAGAGACTGTTTTCCATCAACGCCACAGGGGCCATCACCACCGCAGTGCCACTGGACAGAGAGGTAAGAGCCATATCAATTATAGGAAAGATATAGACGAAAGCAGTGTCAATTCTGTCACAATTGTCAACAGGCCACCTTTCTGTCATGTCACGTAAACTGACACACACATTTTTGTATTATATTATTATTATATTATTATTTTGGATCATAGGCTATGTTTTCAAATTAAGTCTGTCATTACTAGTTAATTGGATACCACTTCCTAAAACAATCTGATAATTTGTTAGATTTTGTGTTCTAATTTATACTTCAGCAAGCTAGTACTTCTTTCATCTTTCAGGCAAACTGTTGCTAATTGGTTTTCTAAGCTCTGACATGACATAATTATACTTAATTTGTTGCCAGTTATTATACCAGTCTCTTTGTTTGTGGCACTATTTATTTTCTAAAAGACATGGACAAAACTGTGTCATATGTCACAAACTCTCACATCTTATTCCACACATTGATCTGTAAATGATCTTAATACAAATGTATGGTCCCTCAGGAAAGAGGCCAATACTTCCTGATAGTGGAGGCGTCGGACAGTGCGGTGGACCCCCGGAGGTCCAGATTAACCTTGTTTATCACTGTCCTGGACGTGGATGACAACAGTCCAGTCTTCACCCAGCAGATGTACAACGTAGAGCTCCCAGAGAATAGCCCCAAAGACACAGTGGTGCTGCAGCTGAAGGTGAGCAGCCCAAGGTTATGGAACATTGCATTATGCATGAATGTGTTTATGATATTGCTTCAGGGGAGCTTTTGGGGCCATTTTGTGAATTTAAACACAACAGGCTCAAAACTCAAGAGCAACAACAGTTAAACTCTGTATTTTTGGGAGGAATAACATGCATTATAATGTATTTAGGAACCATACTGTATATGACAATATTTTATCTGACGTATTTACGTTTTTTCCACAAAATTACATTTAATTATTGGGCTTATATTAATTCATTCACATGTATTCACAAATATGTTACTAAAGTAGCTATTTATTGTTCCGTATTGTTTTTTCTAATCGATTAGGGGATCAGGTTTATAAGTTGAAAGGAAATAGATACTTATGGTTGAGTAATGTACTTCACTAAGCTTTTAAATCATACTTTGTTGTACTATTACTTGTACTAACCATACTTTGACTTGTGTAGAGTGTTTGAGAACTTCCACCAGCTCTGAAAATGTGAGCGTAAATAGAGAAAACCAGGCCTAAACAACACAACATCAAGAAAGTTTTATGCATGTTTTCCTCCAAAAATAAGCCGTGCATAATTTCACATATTCCAATTAAACTATTTTGTCTCAAGTTGCCTGTAGGGCTTAATTACTCCTGTTAATGTAGTCTAAAGCCGAGCAGCTGAACTCATAAATTCATGTAAATCAATGCCTCATGTAAGTGCTGTATTAATTGGGCTGAGCGTGTCAATTTTAACATTCCAGTCAGTATTTGGAAAGTGTCTAAAATCCAAAGTTAGGACGCAGCGAGACCAATTGCACCAAAACGGAGTGTAATAGTTTCCCCCAGCTTGAAATAGTGGGATTGTTACACAGGGAAAGTGGAACAGTGGCCGAAACAGCTTGACTGTAAAGACCAGTACCACGGGCAATTCAACTGGACCTGATGAAAGCACTCTATTTGGCTGCTCACTCCAACACACAGAGATACTAGTGCTTCTGGCAAACATAAAATATTCACTTCACCATGAAAAATGCCCTGCTATGAGACTCTCTGTTTGACCTCCAGGCCATTGATGCTGACCTAGGTGCTAACCTGACCTACCGGATCAGGACAGAGGGATCGGACCGCGGCGTTGAGAAGTTGTTCCACATAAACCCAGTCACAGGGGCGCTGTCTGTGCTCCAAGTGTTGGACTATGAAAAGCTGTCAGTCACCACATACTCTTTCATTGTTGAGGCTCTAGATACAAATGGAACAATGCCTCCCGGACTCGCCTCGGTTACTGTCAATATAATGGTAAGTAAGATATGACATGTCTATTAAAGATGTAGTACGTTCCATAAAGTAAAAATAAATGTCAGAAAGTTTTGTCTGACCCTTTTCTATGATGTAAAGTAGGTAATCTGTCATAATTATTCATTTTAACTTTAGTCTCTCTCCAGAGTTAGCTACAGCAACATGAAATCAGACTTTTTCAGACCAGTTAAGTTTTA
>JAVQKG010288144.1:0-11225 GCA_036025885.1 Hypseleotris bucephala
ACAATATAAAGCCCCTTAGACATCACAGATTAAAGTCGCAGTTAGTGCCAAAACATTGTATAGGGGAAATTAGCTGTCCTGGCGTCGGTATGCACTCTCCGAGTGCTTTCTTGTTTTCATACCTACTTTCACAAAACGATACATAAAATTCTTTAGTGCTTTACAGCTTTAATGACATCACCTGTTGACAAACTCCTGCTGCTGGTGTCCAGTGGCGGAGTCTTCAAACTGGTAGCTCTCACTGCTGATCATCAGAGCATAGACCAGAGCCTGAGGGTAAGACTTGGCAATCTGCTCAATACAAAACTGCACTGCCACCGCTTCAGGCTTGTCCAGTAGGGCCACCATTTGACTGATCCAGCCAATCAGCATCCAGCAAGGAATGGACATCATCTAAAAAGGAAAAATTAGATAAGACATTGCTTCAGTTTATTTTATTCTCACGCATTTATTTATATGCTATACAGACCTCTTTGGTCATGATGTCCAGTGTCTCAGAGGGGTACAACTCAATGATCTGCAGCAGACGGGGAAACTTGAGGCGAGCTTCTTCGGAGTTCATTTTAAGAGCTTTTAACAAACTCTCAACAATGTGTACGGGAAGGGTTAGAAGGTCTGGGAACTGGCTCTCTGTGAAATTAAACAAGAACATATTAACAAGTAAAAAATTAAATATGCATTTATCCTATTCCATTTATCATATTAATATAGTTTTTTTCTTATTGCAAAGATCCTTCACCTTTCCCTAACTTTTTCCACAAGACTTCACCATAACCCTCGGAAATAAGCATACAGAAATGTAAAGGGATCACTAAAGCTAAAATAAGACATAATAAACAAGTATCTTATTGAAAGCATCATCTTCATTGGTGATGTGCTAAATATATAAAGACTTAAATATACTGTAATTATTAGACAGACATTTGTTGGATAAATGCTAGTAGTACCAGGATAGTGTTGTTTCTCACCACTGTCCCTCTGCTCCTCCTCTCGAAGCCTTTTGTCACAGAAGTTTGCCAAAGCCATGTATGTTTCTATGAGGCTCGCAGGCTCCACACAGTCCGGACTGTAAGACTGCAGCTCCTCTTCAGCTTTCCTGCTGCCTTCACAGAATAACTTCAAGGCTTGTAGATGCAGCCCCACTTCCACTTCCTACAAGAAAAAGGTCAATATACATTTATTGGGTATACCTTTTACCTACTTGAGAACTAAAAAGTAAAATAAAATAGCTAATAAGCCTTTTGCATTAGATCAAATTGATTTAGTTTTGTCCATTCAAAGTATATAGGCTACCTAATAAAGTGGCCAGTGGAAAAAAAAAATTATTAAAATGAAAAAATAAAAATAAAAATGAAATAGAATTTTTACCTTTGTATTTTGAGCTGGCCACGAGTTTCCAGAAAACTTCACAACCTTCATTGCTTTGTCAGCTTCAATAGTCCCTAAAACTGAGGGACTACTGCCCAGAGCTGTGGCCAGTATGTGGAAGGACGTCCCTTGGAGTATTTTCTGGTACCTGAAAACTTTGGCTGTTGCACTTTTGCATTCAGGTTGAAGATCCTCTGCAGAAACAAAACTTCATAACATTTCTTTCATCAATTTGAACATATTGTAACCACAACATTTACCCAAAAGTGGAATTGTCTTTAGCATTATATTGATCTGCTCCAGTGGACTCTGGCTCTGACACCGCTTGTGACTGAACCGGCTATAGCTGTGAACCCAACGCAGCAACCAGCTTCGATCAGTCTTGGCTTCTCTGTGGAGTTCTTTTAGTATTTTAGTCGCAACAGGGAAGTTATTCTGTAGACAACAAGTCATATTGTCACTATGTTTGTGCAAAAAAAGGACATCATTTTATTGAAACATTTTTTGTTAGCTTAGCTTCACCTGATTCCAAGCACTGTCAGCCATGTGCAGCTTCATACTAAACTTGCAGTTCTTCACCAAGGAGTCCAGGTCCATCTCTCCATCCACCTCCATACCATCACCAGAACTTTTTAGTTTTTCAAGAATCTTGTCTAAAAAGAAACATCTGAACCACAAAACCAAAGTAAATATATGTTTAAAGCAACATGAGTGTTGCTTCCTTTACCTAGAAGTGATGATGTCGTCCCATACATTCACTGGGTCCATTTTAGGATCAGGATAGCGCTCCGTCCAGAGTCTGGTGAGCCTCTTTAGTGAAGGCACAGTCACTAAACATTCACATGTTTAAATGGGATTGTGTCATTAATTTAAACACATGACAGGCTATATACCTCATTATCACACCAACACCCTTGTTCATAACCGTCTGTTATTACTACATAATGCTCCAAATTCATAAAAATGCTGTCAATATCATCAATATCAGTTTATCTTCTTCCTCACCCTCTCCTTTGATGAACAACAGGAAGTCTTGAACCTCCGTCAAGGCCTGCACTGACTGAAGGATTGTCAGACGACTCTTGGTCAGCAGAGTATCCACACTGGAGTAATTCTGTTAAGAGAAAAAAATATAATAGACAAATATAAAGCAAAAATATATTTTTTTTTTGCAGTTTATTAATCTATATTTATGATTTTAGAGGCTGCAGTCGACTGGAGCTTATTCCTGTATCTACGGGAATTAAGCAAGTTACGATCGGGACAATGATCAGTTCGTACCTTGCAGGGGTGACACAGAGATACAGACAGACAACCATTCACCTTTGCAATCATTTACTAGGAGACATTTAGAGTTACCAGTTAATGACAAATATAGAACCATGTACAGTGTATAAAAAGTCTAAATAAAAATCATAATAATCATTAGATTATTTTGCTTTACAGTGCCTCCTTTATCTGTTCCCACCACAAGCACATACTGGTGGCGGTAAACTACCTTTTATAGCCACAGTTGCTGGGGCACTCTGACCGCCATTCTCTGCCCACCACCAAACACCACAAAACCACATTCATACAGAGACAATGTATATTACATATAGCATCTGACTGGTAGATTTTTATTTTACTTGATTACACGGCTAATGTTTTTTTGATAACTGAGCTACTGTTACCATCAGTATTTCCTTTGTGGATGAATTAAGTTTATCTAAGTCGATATTAATACCTGCATGAAGATCTCCACAGCACAGTTGATGTAGTACTTAGCGCGGTCGTAGTCTTCTTGCAGGATGTAGAGGAGGCTGAGTTCTTTGCTGTAGTGGTTTTCCAGCAGTTGATTGCGCTCCTCGATCTTCATGGCTTTATCGATGAAGCTGAGGAGAGTTTGGTCGGCCTCCCCGAGCTGGAGCTGCTTCAACATGCTGCGAATCATGTGCTTCAGATACATTTCCTGAAAAAATAGGGAAAGATCAGTTGTAGGGCTTATAAATATACATTTTAAATAATTTGTTGATTTATTTGTTAAGTCCGTTTGTACCATTGAAACTAAACATAAAAATAGGGCCAGGTTTAAAGCAAGCTGTCATGCTGTTAAAGTGGCATTAAATGTATGTAAACTTTCTGGTAGAACAAGAATTTACTGTATCTATCTAACACACACTATTACATATCTTCATTAAATAGTTCCTTCCATTTATTCCCATTGGGCTCTTGGGTGGCCGGGTAGGTCAACCCTAGCATGTATTGTAAGGGTAGACCCAAGACAATTGGTAATATGTAATTACACAGAGCCAACATTTCTGGGCAGATTTATTTATTTATCAAGAAGTGCTATATTGCATGTACAGTGCTTTTAACAGCATTGGGATTTCAATGTTGGAAATATGGTTAGATTTATAGAAAGTAAGTAATGACAAATGATAGTCATGGAAAGAAAAATGTTACAAAACTACCTGGTGGAGAGGCTCCGCCCACATCTTGTTCAGATCTGGGGGAGATGCTTCATCAATGTAAACAGTGGAGCAGTACTGAAGACTCTTCCACTCAGTCAGGTGACCATACGCCTCCATCGCAGCAATCTCCCAGAAGTCCTTCTCTGCATCAGTGGGCTCACTGTCACCCCACTCCTCACTGTTCAGAGCCTAGGATTTTAATATAGAGATATATTATATATTTATATATTTTAATATACATCAGATTGCACTGTATTATTAAGATAGCATTTTTCAATTGTACTAAAAAGGGCTGTACAATTAATTGCAATTTAAAAAAATGTTCTCGCAATTTTAATAGTCGCAAGTAGCAAATCACAAAGGCTGCCATTTTTTAGGATAATCTCTGCACAGAATAAAATTGTTACTGCTACAGAAAAAGCCACCTCTCTTTAGTACCTCATTGTACAGCTTCACAGCTTCGGCATAGTCAGTGTTGGCTTCAGCCTGAAGGGCAGCACATGTGATGGGTTTGGTCCCGACTTTACTGCCAAAGATGCCTCGCACAACGTCATAGTCTTCAAGAGATCTGTATAATCTAAAATTAAACAGCACATCCTCATTATCAGTAGTGTAAGCATGTACGGAAATATATGCAAAAACACTGCATGCTGTGGGAGACAGATGATTTTTGGCAACATCTACATATAAAAAGCCAAAAGGAAAGAATAAATCTATTATTATTTTGTGGCCTACCTTGCGAGGTGGATCCATTTGTTGGTGTCCGGGGGGATCTCTTTGCGCCCCCGTGAGCGTTTGGTAGGTGGTTCAGTCTGGTTACAGGTGTGAAGTAAGCCCTCCTCCAAAAGTAATATGCCTGAGGGTTGCTGGAGGCTGACCAGGCAGGACGAGCTGATGGCCGCTGGGTTGATCTCTAGAAGCTCTTTATGTTGATAGCACATGTCCTACCAAGAAAAACATTTTAATTCACTTGGCCACAAAGGCTGCAGACAAATGTAAACTTACAAAGGTTGTACAATGTTAGAAAAAAACAGGCAACGTGAAATAACTATACAGAACAGGAAGAACAATAGCGATATTTGGCAATGCTTTTTGACATAAAATAAATGAAGGAATGTGTGTTACAAATGTGTGTACATAAAAAGGCAAAACTACAACAGCTCTAAATCAGATAAGAACTTAACCAAACCTCTTTTTATTTTTTATTTAGCCACAATAGACTTAATTGATTACACAAATAATTGTAGTGTAAATTTCCCTTGTTTGTTTCATACCTGCACACAGGCCACAAATGGAGGGAAGTACGTGGTACTCTTGCTCAAAAACGTGTTCATGTTACATCTCAGCTCCTCTTTCATCTTCTGCTGTTCTCCAGATGACTTGCTTTTTTGCATTTCTTGCAGGATCCCAGTGAACAAGGAGCTGAAAAGCTGTTTGGCTAAAATGGGATCTTTCTAAAAAGGAATGGGAAAATAAAATGTATTGTGATTAAAATACATAGTTGGAGCATTAAACTTTTTGCTATCATCACAACTTTTCGGAGCTTTGTTGCAGCTGCCATCATATTGAGCTTATTTTTATAGCATATACAGCAGCTAATATATAGAATACATGTGGGAAAAATATGATTTGCAAACATTTTATTTTTGGTTTGCAAGCAAGTCTTACCTGTGCGAGGGCTTGTAGAGGGGTGATGAGGCTGCTGTGAGGGATCTGGATGTCTGGAAAGTCTCCCACTCTGTAGTTACGATACAGCGTCACATGAGCCTCTTTTTGTAGCCTTAAATCGGCCTTTTCTTCCTGTAAAAACCCAAATGAAAAATAGATAAGTTAAATATTATATGTGAATCCTATTGAGTATTTAGTTCCTAACCTTTTTCTGGCGTTGATGTTGAATTTCTTTTTGGGCAAAACCTAAACTGACTTTCTCTTGGTCCTTAAGGAACCTGCGTCTCAGTCTCAGGATGTTTCTGCGCTGTTCATTTTGTGCTAAATACATAAAAAATATATTATAAACAACAGGATAGCCAGGGTAAATATTTAAACATGATTTTTATTTATAAGTTAAAAGAGGTATTAGGTCAGGTCAAAATTAATAAATGGTAAACATCAAATCTTTTATTAAATTTCATCTTTAATTTAATTCCACAGACAAACCTTGAGTGCGACTGTCCACTTCGTCTGTGGTTGAAGTGAGGCGCCTCAAACCAAAGCCTTCTCCGACTGGTTTCCTGGTTGTGGTCTGTCTGTCTGTTTTTTTATCAAATACCAACAATGAAGACAAGGACTCGGAGGAAAGTGAATACTCCGCTAATGTGTCCACACTGCTCCCAGTCAACCAGTTATACGCAGAACGCCGGCCTAGGAACAAAGCAGCAATTAATTACATTACAATTAATTTTCCTTTTAGACTGCATTAAGCCACAAAACGTAAGGGATAGGACTGGCTGATAGTAATGTTTAGGGTGTATACTGTATATTGGATTGAAGGAAGTATTTCACCAGGAAGTCCCTAATTTTTCATGTCTAGTATATGTTCAAAAACAAACTATCTGAAGTTGTAAATAAACCAAAAATTAAGAAGGTGATTCTGATTAAGTGATTTTGAAGTTGTTTGTACCAGAAACCGTGTATATTTACTGGGATTTCCAAATGTCTATAAAAATGATAAAATATCAAGTGAACATCCATTCTATGGGTGAAAATGCCTTGTTGATCCCATGTCAGATGATGGATTGAGATCATTGAAAGGCAACATTATATGAAGTCTGAACACACAAGGTGACAGAACATAACTAAGGTAGCCGTAGCAGAAGACCACACACAAAGTCTACCTAATAAAGTGGCCAGCGAGTGACTTATTTGTGTACCTGGAGCCTGGGTTTGGCTAAACTCTAGTGTGTTCTGAGTTGCTCTGAGCTGCCCCTTCACAGACGCAGATGGAGACGCTGGGACACTTTCTGAGCCTTGAGAGCTTTGAGTTTCAACAAACATCGGGGTCATGACTGTACTCCTGAAGCGCCAGTTTGAGTCTATCACATAATCCTTAAAAAAACAAAACAATTATACCTAGCAGTTTTGCACCCTTAATTTTAAGAGGAGGAACAATGGAACTTTGACATTTTTAAATTACTTTTTGATTTCATTTCTTTCCCTAAGCGGAAGTCCACCTACAGTTTTAGAGTGTATAGCCTTGCAAGAATATAGCATAGCTTTAAGTTCAACCCCAAAAACACTAGGTCCGCAATAGTTTAATTGTTTTTTTTTTATTTCTTTGAGCTCCCACAATTGCAAGTCGGGGTTTCTCACGAGACATGTGACTTCCAGCAATACTAGGTTGGTTATTTTTGCCAAGAGATAAGAGGGATCTTTGATTATAAGCCCATTTCATCAGACCGACTCTGTTTTTATTAAGGTAAAAAGTTGCCTTGTCCCCTTAAAACCAAACCCACAGTAAATATTAGACTGACCTGGAAAGTGCACTCAGACAGTGGATACTCAAACATGTTTCTTTGAAAGTCTGGGCTCTGGCTCGTCATCTCCAGCAGCAGGTTAGTGGCTAAACTTAAGAAACACCTTTCAATCTGAGTGGTGTACAGTGAACTAAGAACCACTGTCATTCGCTCGAACGTGGGAGTGGGAAGGCGCTTCTCTTGACTGCAGAAGTTACGAACATACAGCCTGTAAGTTAGACACATTGTTTTAGCTTTAATTCTTTAATCATAATTCATATCATAATTAAAATCACAGAACAGCAGAGATACAAAGACATTATGTAGTTCTTTGTAATAGTGCCTAGTTATATTTAAAGTAGAGACGGGCGATATGGTAAAATATAATATCGCCATTGTTATTAACCTGAAATCACAATTTTAGTTGACTTTGAATTTTTTGCCTTACAAGGAAGACTACTTCTTTATAAAACAAATTCAAAATACAAATTCAATGTACATCCAATCCTTTGCTCATCATAGCACGTATTGTATACCTTTTCTTTTTTGTATTTTTTTAATGAATCTGAACACTGGCATTGTGACAGTAAAAAATTACAGAGAAGTGCAGAGCATAAATGAATATACCCAGATTAGCAGATTGTCATAACTTCATATCACAATTTGATTTTTCCTCAACCTATTGGCCACCTCTATAAGAAGTGTGTTACTTACTGGAGACCATGGTTCTCTTCAGCGAGGCCCTGGAGTAATGTTTCTTTAGCAGCATTTAAAACCTCCAGTGAAGTGTTGTCAGCCATGCTGTCTTCATCACTGGTGGATAGACAACATTGTTACAAACAACTACTATATTCACAAGAAGAACTTGGCATTAACTTTTTTGCACACTGGTTACTGTGGCAAGTAATCTTAACAAGTAACTAGCTAGGAAGAACAAGTTGTACTGTATAATTGTTGCACTTTGTTAAAGCTGTACTCTACTTTACATCATATAAGAGGGTCAGAAAATCAAATTGAAACGTATATTTTCTACAGTGTTGAATTCAAATACATACAGTATAATGGAGGTATGACTGACCTGTAGTTGTCCTGGATCCACATGAGGATATCGTACATCCTCTCTCGACAGACCGGAGACGGATGAGACACAAACGCGGTCACGGCTCCCAGCAGCTCCTGCAGCTCCACTGGACTCAGTACAGCCAAGATCTTATGAATGATGTCCAGACACACCCTCTGTCTCGCTTCATCCCTGAGGGTAATGTAGGAAACATTTAATAGCACTAAAAAGGTCCAAGTTCCATTTTTGATGACACAGCCTATTATAAATTCATGTCAACATATTAAATTGCTAATTTAACATTGGTTTTTACAGTAGTGATTTTAAATTAAAACACCGGTGACACTGTAGAATGGATTACCAATGTTAAGCAGTATTAAAGTCTCACTAAAAACCAGGTAGTAGTGGTGTTCATGTTTAATTAACACATTATTCTTCTCTTCTGAAACACTGAGATTAATAAAGACAAAATATCTTATATATATATAGAAGGTTTCAAATAAAACTTTCTTTTCCTCACCTGTGAGCCATCATCTGAATGAAGCCTGTGGTCTTCAGCTGCATGAATATCTCTGGAATTACGTCTGCACGGCTCAGCACACACTCCAGACAGTTTGTTTTCAAAATCCCATGTAGTTTTGGCAGTAGGTAAAACGCAAAATTCACAAACCTGAAAAATAATGCAAACAATTGTCTTTTTACATAAATGTACCTGAATCAGAACTAATAAAAATCTAAACTAAAGAACAAAATTATGATGCAGAAAACAGGCAAAAAAATAGTTAGTTGTTGATTCTTTACAAAGACAAAGAGAAGCTGAACCCACCGGTCCATGAATGGAGGAAAGTGCTTTGAGACTCTGTTCACACAAATGATAAACTTGTCATTTATTTCTTTTTTCTTCAAACTTGTGATCTTTGTGGCAGCGAGTTCGAGAAGCTCACGGTGTTGCTAAGAGTCACACAAATACAAAGGATATTCACACATTTACAAACACAGTATTTAAATGTCATTCAAACCCTGCCCTTACATCGTCTCGTTCAGTCATATTCTTCAGAATCAGCCCAATAATCTCTGCAGCTGCTGAGTAGACTTCCTTGTATCGAACAAAAGTCACGTTGTTGGTGAGAGAATGGATGTATCTAAATGAAGCAGAGAAAGAAAGGCAATTTACACCAAGGGATAACATAATCAAATACGTAAACCTTCTAAATAGGTCTAGACCAGTACCTAGTAATCCAGGAACCAAACCAGTTCTAAATCAGAGTTTGATTAATTATGATTACCCCAGCTTATAAACAAATTTCAAATACCACCAGCAACAGCCCATGTACCACCAGGGGTCCCAATGCCACAGTTTGAGAAGCACTAATATAATAGATTCATGGACATTTTTAGGAAGGAATAGAGCTGAAGAAAACCTTGATCTTGCAAATGCTAAATGATCTAATACTGTATAAAGAGGCACTTGTCACTTACTTGTCATAGTCAATGCCACAGGAAGCATCATAAGCGGGGAGATTATTGGCCAGGACAATCCCCAGCAGCTGAAGACCGACCGAATTGTCTTTACTGTTCGGGTCTGTGCCACAAAATCGATCGTAAATCAAACTAGAAGAACAAAGAATTAGCAAAGTATTAGCAACAACATCTGTCAAAGTCTTGTTTGCAGTAGGAGGAGGTACCTATAGGGAACATGGAGACTGTCTTTCCAGCATTCAACCAGGGTCCTGATGATCTCCAGGTTATGGCGGAAAACTGCCCTCTTTGAGTGAAAGCTGTTTTTCATCAAAAACTCCAATAAACGGTTTGCCAGCACTTCATCCCTGGGATTACCCTGAAGCAAGGATCAGGATTTTGTACATATGTTTTGCCATTTAGTAGTTGGAAATGATTTCTATTTGAGACATGATTAAACAGCATGAGACACGATTTAACATATATTGAGAAGTAACCCAATAGTTTTCAATGGGTAGCACATCTTTTAAAGTGACTTGTGTTGAGTGCATTAACTACTTATTTCTAACTATGGAAAACATTTATCCCTAGTTTTTAAATTAGAGAATATTAACCTTAGGACTGGCCAGACTTGTCCAAGAGAGCACAGTGACCACAATATCCACAACCATGAAGTGAATGCCGTCTCCTCCATTCTTTTCAGATACAACCAGCTGAAGAAAAGGCCCCAACCAGTGCTTTGCATATGGTCGAAACACCTACAAAACATAGTTATTATTAAAGATCATTAGTTTCACCATATTAACAACATAATTATTAATGGGCAGATGTGGAAAATTGTGACTCCTTTACCTCCTCTGAGTTGATGATCAGTTTTGAGATATAGAGTCGAATGTTCAAAGGTGTAGCAGGATTGGCCAGTTTTCCATGGAGAAACTTCATCCATAGTGGAAGATCACTAGGAACATTTCCCTGTTGGAAAAGATGTATTTCTTTACATGAATCAGATCTGATCATTAGAAAAACAAACCTGTTCTACTTTAGGCGTGATGTTGTTTCTATGCATGTGTCCAATGAGAGCTGTCATGGCCGCCATACATTCATGCTGATTTAGCTCGTCCATTTCTAAGTCCACCATTGCGTCCTGGGAGGCAACCGTCTCCTCTGTCACCTACATTAACAAGCAGAATAGAATTTGAGATGTTCCAATAATTCATGCATCTTTGGCTAGTCATATTTTTTTCCTCCTCTAGAGAACAGCACTGTCCTTATACACAGAAAGTATGCCAATATATTGAACATATAAGGTACTTCCAAATTTAACGTATAGGAAGCTTTATTCACCCTGCAACAACTAATATATTCATCCCATTGACTCTTAAGCTGTTCAATTAAGGGGAGAAAATGCATAAGTAAATTAAGGGCTATGGTATT
>JAVQKG010288154.1:0-18089 GCA_036025885.1 Hypseleotris bucephala
TTTTGGATAATACAAATTTAGTATTAGTATCGGTGAATATCGGATATCGGTCGATCCACAAAACCCAGATATCGGGATCGGTATCGGGACTGAAAAAGCTGGATCGGTGCATCACTAAATATTAGTTTAGTTATAATTGGGTTTTATAGGTTTAAGCCTTATCAAGCAAAGTATGTGAAAGTTAGACTATGCCAAATATACCCCACTTCCCAATTTCAATCCCATATGGTCGACGTCCTGTTTGTCGTAGGGTGGGGCCACAATAATATTTTAGGTTGGGTACAATGTGGAATATCACTGTACCAAATTTCATTGCTCTCTGCCAAAGTAAGTGTATCCAGAGTTCTATAGAGCTCAAGAACAGAGTTGTGTGATTGGTGTTGTGGTGGTTGACGCATTTTGGCAACCACACCTCTGTCAGTGTGCCCCATGGCAACTGTGGCTACAGAAGTAGCTTAACATCTCCAGTGTGAATGAATAATGGACTCAAAATTGTAGGGCGCTTTGAGAAAGCCTTGGGCATTGTAAAACGTAACAAAAATCTAATCCATTATCATCATTATTATGTATTATGTTGTAGTAACAACAGCAATTTGTTTTTGAGTTATCACATTAACAGGTAGGATCAGTGAACAGGGAGGTAATTCCATACTACGAAGAACACCGACCTCTCCACAACTGCCAGAGCATCATTGAAGCGTGCAGCAAACACCTCCCCGATGAAGTGCTCAGCCAAGCGTCCGACAGCCTGAAGAAGAGAGCTGAGGTCCCTGAGTGAACAGTGGAGTCGGCGACAGTCATTCTCAGCACTAATATTGAGCCTCCGACCTAGAGGAGCACAGGACAGGTCAGAGTGAAGCTTAAGAAGAGTAAACACATTGAGCATATTTGTGGGTAACTTACTTGTACCAGTGGTTACGATAAACTGCTGCAAACCCAGATATACATCTAGATTTTCTTGAAGTACAGGAAACTAGAGAATGAAAGAGATTGAGTTATTTAATGAGAATTGTTGTAAATAATATACTTAGTAGAAGTCTAACAGAAAGATGTCTCCAGGTAAGAGTCTGCTCTACAAAGTGAATACTTTCTTTGCTAATTTTATAATGTGTAGAAGAATCACTATTACAATTGTCTTACCAAAGTAGTAAATGCATGCGATGGAAGCAGCTCCATCACCTTGGCAACAACCTCCAGACTCTGACGCAGGTACTTTTGCCACTCGGTCTGTTGCTATAGTTACCACACAAAGAAAGATTGAAGTGAGATGCTGTGTGTGTCTATTTTCAACAAATTAATATTTAAAGACAATCGAAAGACTGTGATAAAGTAAACATACATCGTCATCCAGAGTCTCATCGTCCAGCTCTTCTAACTGGGCCTGGTTATACCTGAACTGTATGCGATTCAGAACTTCCCTCAGCAGAAGAACTAACGCATCTTTGTACCTGTTAAAGTTGAAATAGCAATCACAGGAAAATTAAAACCTTTTTTTTATTTAGTTGAATTTATTTTATTTTGCACTACTCACCTATTTAACACACTCTCTCTGTCGGCTAGTCTGCTTTTAATTTTTGTTGTTAAAAAATCCAAAAAGACACTCCATATGTCCAAACAGGCAAAGTATCCTTCATGTGTGGGCTTAAAAGATAAGGTAAAGGTAAATCAGGGTAAATCAAGTTGTAGAACTGTTAAATAACACTAGCTTTCTTTACCTGGTTAAATGTGTATTTGAAAAGTAGAGCAAGGAACTCCACAATAGGAAACTGTGGACTGGACTCTATTCGCCTCAAGTGAACGCTGACAAACAAGCGAAGAAAGTCTGTGAACTTCTCCAAGTAGCTAAAAGACAAAAGTGATAACATATTTTTATTATCATCCAGAAACAGAGAAATGCTTATATATATAAGCATTTCTCTGTTTCTGTTATTTAATGTTGAAGTAGCAGTACACTAAGGCAGTAGACATGTGACAACAGTATAGACGGAGCAGCCAGGGGTCTGAACAAAGATGGTATTGAGAAAAAGACTCCCACCTCCCGGCAACTTCCGACTACAAATTAGACTTGAGTGTAAAAAAATAAACGGCCGCACAGAACTTTCTTACTGAATTAAATTAAATGCATCTAAAAAATAATGTAAAGAAAATCATCCTTGCCTCTCATCTAGTTCTTGGAGGCGACTCTTGACTGTATGGGCATTATTCTCACGCGTCAACCTCTGCAGAAGAAAGAAAGTCTGCTGGAACATCCGCAAGAGATATTCCTCAAAATCTATTGGCACACAGTTCTTTGACACGAGTTCATTGACACAAGTCATGGCAAGCACACCGAGCCTGGCGCGCTCCACCTTGGTCATCTCGTTCTGCTGTCCATTTCTGCCTCCCCCGTTTGAGGTTGTGATTGGATGGTGCTGTCCGTTAGAAGACGACGAGTTGGAGATAAAGGATCCTGTTTTGGCTTTTGTCCGTAGATCACAACCAAACCGTGCAAAATGAAAAATGGAAGCCAATAGCGTAGGTGTGATGCTTGTGGACAAAGGTATCCAGCTAAAAAGGTGAGCCAAACACTCCAATACAAGACAACAGAGCTGGTGACTGTCATTGTCCAGAGCTGCCATGGGTTGGCAAAGCAGTTTTGAGTACTGGCTCCCCTGAAACAAACTCCCAAGCAATTCCACTGAGGAAAAGAGAGGACAAACGTAAGATTTTAACTAATTTTACCACAGTAAAAGGTGCAACGGGACATTTCACATACTACTTTCCCCTGAGGTCGGTGATGGAGGTGGAGTTGATGTGATAATGCTGTGCTTGTCCCAGTAGGTCTCAAGGATTCCTGCAAATGAAACAATAAGCACATAATTATTGTACAGGTTCCAAAATAAATTCAACATCTAGGATCAAAGGTCATGATTACCTGTCAGCAGCCCAAGCACTGTTGGCACCTGCTCCATCAACAGTTTACGCAACTCTTCTTTCCGTGCGACACTGAGGTCCTCCCGGGGACAAGCCAGTTCTTCTGATGTTGTTTTGAGCATCACTAAGCCTAAGGGAGCCAAAACTGGGGACTGAATGAGCTGCAGTTGATAAAACAGAAAATTGTTTAGTTAGTGTTCAAAGCATCCTCCTAATTAGTACCACTGTTAACCAGCTATCATACTCATATCAACGGTCAAATACTTTGTTGTTAGAAATGACAATAGTGGGACTTACCTGAAGGGTATTTGTAAAAAAATCATGGTAAAACATTGGCCAATCTTGGCGGCCAATATCTACAATGACTTTACAGAGTTTGTTTCGAATGAAATAGGGGACAGTCTTGTGCTGAGCAAGCAGAAGTTTGGGTAGGCAACTGCGAATCTCCATCTTGTCTTGAGAGGCAACACCAATCCACATCCTGTTCACCAGGTTCTGAGAAAAACAAGATACACAGACGCACGATTATGCTGGATAAATAAATACATTTTGTATTTGTGTATATGCGTAAAATATGTATGACAGATTTCGTACTCTTCATCAAAAGAGACTTACTTCAAACACTGTGAGGCTGTACATCATGACATACTCGTTCTGTGTATGGGAAAGGAAGAATAAGCAGTGGCGCCATGCTCCTGTCTGCTGAGCAAAATTATTCAACAGCTCCTCTGTAGAAAAAAGGAAGAGAGTATGATCAGAGAAGCTTCTGCTACATTGTGGCCTACTTCATTTGTGGAGATGTCGATGCAAGTCATGACACAGGAAGTGGTATGTATATTTTGAAAGACATTATTTCAAATCATGTGAAGGAAAACATAAACTGCAAAACAGCAAATGTTTTATTATTCTGACTATTACTAAATATTGATCTCCAAAACAGAATCTTACCTATTTCACGCTTGCGTTCGTTGGTTGTACAACTGTGAAAGAACTCTGTCATGAGGTTTTCAAGGGCATGCAGTGATGCTTCCTCTGACGCCTTAAAGGTGAAATGAGAACTAATTAACATTTATAGAAATGCATGGTTGATATTCAAGAAGTATTTGATTTTTATTTATTTTTCTTATTTCTATGTATTGCATTCTTACATTTACCTTCATTGGGCAAGGTGAAATGTTTTAACAATTATTTGTAATTCAACTGTAACAGCGTATTTTGAAAGGTGAGAGTGGCTGACAGTCAAACGTAGATGGCTAACTCAGATTTTAAAGAGCAGGCGGGTCTGAATTCCTCAAATAAGCCACAACTTGCCGAGGCCTCATACTCAGAACAAATACCCTGTTTTGCAGAATGGGCGTCGGGCACTCACATGGCTTATTGTGAACATCCCATGATAAAGAAAGCTGGCATTCTACAAACCGTTACCCGCTATATAATTTTGGACACCACCGCAATAAAAAACATCGATGCATTCAGTAAAAAAAAAAGAAGTAGCCTACCAAATCATATATAATGTAACAATGTAGCCTATACTCCCAAGTCTTCCTGTTTAAGATCAAAGCAATTCACACATCTTAGCTTAGAGGAAATAAACGTGTTGTAAATGAAGGTATACATTACCATATTTTACAGATGGTTTCTTCAATTTTCTCAGTCTTCAATAAAATCCCCAAATTACCCAGCATTAGGTATTTGTCCAGACAACTCTGTAGTTAGCGTTAGCTGAGCTGTTGGTGGTGGCTAACACATCCAGTGACCATCCTGCTCTGCTGGCTTTGGTTGATAACCCTAAAAAAAACGTGTTTTTGTTGGACTTCGTAGACACCAAGTTTTAATTATCTATTCCTCCTACACAAGATTTTACACACCACAAGACTAACTCTACATACAAACAACATTTAGCCAGGTATGTCTAAATGCTATCTGCAGTATCAAAGATTTCTATTTGGTAAAATGTGAATTTAGTGCTGTCTGCAATCACAAAATGCAATGCTCCAATTACCTTGTTAGTTGAATCTATGGTGAAGACAATTTACCAAATTGTCTTTACGATTGCTAACTGCTCGGCTAGCGTTTCGTTTCTCGGTGGATGGGCAACATTTTCTTTTGCTAGTTGAAGCTAGCTGTCAGACGTAGACATGCTTCGGACTATTGCTCACGACCACTCGCTTTTCTTGTTATATTTTTTAGCATTCGACTGAAATGCACACTACACAATATTATTCAACAGCACCAAATAATACTACTTTTCTGTACGCGCTTGTTCTTGTTATTCCTCTTTTCGATGCATAGGGCGGCTCTGGTTTTCTGCCCTGGCTAAAGTTAGCTTGCGGGTTTACAGCATTGTACGCTTCGCAACTTCCTCTTTTGCTGCAAAAAATCTACCAACCCTGCGTAAGCATTAGTCAAGTCTGTAACAACTTTAAAGTCATAATATCCGGTCATGTCTAACAAACTACAGTGTATGGTTAAAGTAGACAACCATAACAGGCTACATGATGAATACAATATAACAAACTAAATTTGTCAAACTTGTCTTTTCAAAGTGTTGACCTTATCGAATAAAACAGGCGCAGTTCAATCATTTGTGACAACATTTAACAATAAATAATGACACAAGTAAAGACAGTGTTTTTGCAAAAAACAAACAAACAACCAACCCAACAAAAAGTTTCATCTTAAAAGACTAAAATCAACCAGAACCATTCACTGCCAGTAAACACAAAAAATGGCACTATAGTAAATTGCAATTATAATTCAAAAGATTATCAACACCATCACTCAAAAGGCACACACACAACTGAGAATTTGTCACTCCACATTAATTAATACTACAATTACTAGTTAAATAACATATTATCATCCACTGTTTGGGTGGCTTTAACGTGTAATATTTCAAGAACATCCCAATAATAAAATAATAAATTATGTCCACTCAAGGACAGAGGTAAAAATGTCTCAATGGCTCATAGGTCTCTCTCATAAAAAAAAAAAAAACAGTTTTAAGGTGACTCCTCTTATTTGAGTATTTTGTCTAAATTGTGACCCCTGCTTTCTTTGTTTCTGAAATATTTCTTTGGGCTTCTATACTATATGCCCAGGCTCTGTCCACGCCCTGCCCCTCTATTCCGCAGGGAGTCCAATCGGGAAAAGGAAAGCGACCAGATATGACCAATGCGTCGTCAGAAAGTTCAGCCAACAGCTTCTTTTGTAGCAATGAAAGCTAGAGAGACAGAAATATAAAACGAACTTGAACTAATCTATAGATTCTGAAAATAATATTGTTGGTAACTAATAAATATAATACGAACCACACTGGGAGCCAAAAACACTGTGACGTTTTTACATGCTGAAAGATCCACCTGCAAAAAGAAATACAAAGAAAAACAATGATCACATCATCACAAAATTCTATACCAGTAAATTTACATGTAAAATACGTGTGGCTTAAATTAAGTGTGTTATTGCTATGATGGTATTAAACATGAACAAATGTAGTACCTTCCAAAGATCTTCTCGTCTATATGAAACTTTTCCAGGATGTCCTGCTCTCCACGCATGAAAGCGGGACAAATAAACAAGCCAGGGGTTGAGCTCATAGCCTACCGCTGGAGAGAAACCTTGGCGATGGGCTTCCAACACCTTTAAATGAAAAAACATCCTCAACGTTAACCATTCCATTATACGAACTTATAGCATAAAGTTACATGCATTTCCTAGAACTTACAATCCGGCCATCTCCAGATCCCAAATCCACAATGCTGCCTTTTCGACCCTTTAGTAATGTCATTACATTACATACTTGAGATCTGCTGGCTGGTAAATAAGGAACCTGAAAGATATTTAAAACATTACTAGGATGATTGTATGTCTATTACAATAGCTGAACAATAAACCATACTTGTAATTTTAGGGGAACTCTTCGAAATCCAGGTTGAAGTATTCCCACCCACATGGCGTAGACAGCAAGACCAGACCCAGCAGCTATTTGAGCAACATCAAGAACTCCTAGTGATCTGGTCTTGAGGTCTGCAAAGGCCTCTGTTGGACAATCATCATCCATTTCTGTAACAAAATCACTGTTATAAATGTGTTATTACATTCAAAGCAATCGTGATATTATAACATTTAAGTAATTTTATAATCATATACAACAAAGAGTACAGAACTCTTCGACAGATCGACAAAACAAAAAAAAAGTACGCCTACGTGCAATACATATAATTACGTAGGTCCTCACCATCGAGATGTCCCAATGTTGACTAAGGTCACAACATTTTACAAAAACTTTCTCGTTTGAAACGCAAAAATTATACACTGGCTACTTAAAGATACTTAGACCACAAGTTACAGAATTGTTTGCACTATTAAGAAATATATAATTATAAAAATGACCTGCTGGAAAGCTTCGGAGAACACGTCTTCGAGTCGGACTGGTCCGTCTATAATCTTTTCCGTACTTCTGTGAAATAATGGTTCCGGGGGGTGTGACAACCATAGGCATATTATTTTGTTATGTCTATTAAATGCATGTAACTATGCTATAGGTTCGTAACAACAACACAGTTTTACAAATCACTCGAAAAATAGATCAATGCAACAATTTAGAAAACATGTTTATTATAACAAATATGGTCTTACAATATTTTAAAAAGTAAGAAAAACAGTTTTTGATGATTTATCTAACATTTCAACTTATTTTTCCAATAATCTATTGCTATTAGTCACTGTCTGCATCATCACTAATAATGCCTTGAAGGTTAGTCCAGTTTGTTCTTCTGTGGCTTTTATGTGAGTTTTGATGATCACTGTCAGAACCAGAGTCCAATGCACGCTGATAGGTAGAAGACGGTGGTTCTTTTTGTTCATGCCAGGCCATAGTTGCACGACGTTTGGGTCGACCTGGGGAAAAAAGAAAATACTGCTATGTATGCACTATACAGTATGTATGCTACTGTATATATACAAAACAGGGTCTGCAAGAAACATTACCATGTGACGTTATTATATTCCTGGTATCAAGCTCTAATAGTTCCTGGGCTTCCTCTCGCTGTGTTTTGATCTTTTTGCACTTTTCTTTTGAAGGTTTACCTAAAAAAAATAAAGATTATGTTACATGCTTTAAAATCATTTTATGTTTTATGTATACAATTGTTATCTGACACATTGTGTTTATACTGACCCTTGACTCCCAGATCTTCGAGCTCTTTGTTTAATCTCTCCACTTTAGAACGAATGGACCGGCAGCCATCAAGGAGCTTCTTATAATTCCGCCGAACGCCACAGAGCGCAATATAACGCTTCAGCCTAACTACTGATTTGTTCTCTTCCTAAAAATACAAGACATACGTTTAAATGAAAAAAAAAATCATGAAATAAGTTAAATACATTTTACTTGCTCACCTTTTCACTTTTTGGCTTCTCTTTTTTCTCTGCTTTCTTCTTGGTGACCTCAGGCTTTTCCTTTTTATTGACAGGCTCATCTTCCAAAGAAGGAAGTGAGGAAGAATCTGAGTCTGGCTCCCTGTCTTTTTTGTTCTCTGATGTATTCTCTATGATACAGCCAGACCAAAATCCTATAAATAAAAAGCTAGTGATGAAAGCATTTGATATTGATAATACATACCCTTTTCACTGTCATCTGAAGACTTGTCATTGTCCATCTTTTCTGAATGGTCTGAGTCATCTTCATTGTCACTCTGTGGTGTCCCTTTAGATTTTTTATTTTTCTGGCTTTCATCCTCTTCAGAACTATCACTGCTCAACTCATCATCTTTATTCTGAATATTTTTCTCTGTTTTGTCTGAAACAGATTTTTTATTTTCTTCATCTTCAGAATCATCACTGCTTACATCACTTTTCATAGTTGTTTTCTTTGCAGGTCCATCTTCCGTTTGGTCATCACTGTCTTCACTTCTCATTGTGTTCGTTTGTTGTTTTGTTTCATCATCATTTTGTTCATCTTCAGACTCATCAATGCTGACTTGTTTTTTACTCTGTCCCTTATTAACCTTTTCCTTGGATTTGTCTGGTTTTGACTTTGAAACGTTAGACTTCTTGTCACCTGACCCTTTACTTCTAACGGTTTTCTTACTCATAGGTCCAGTTTGCACTTCATTGTCATCACTGCTTACTTCTTTTTTTGTCTTTTGCTTTGATGCACCTTTTTTTGCCCTCCCAGTTTTCATTCGAGCTTCATTTTGGGATTCATCACTTGATTCTAGAAGAATACACAGGCAATTTATCATATGCATATTAAAATAAATATCACTTAAATATACCAAGAGATGATCTTGATTGATGACGAGATTTTTTAGCCCTGAAGTCATCCTCAGCGTCACTACCATTCTCTTCAACATGACTGACATTTTCCCTTTTCCTTTTGTTGGAGGATGTCTTGGTCTCATTTTCTTTTTCATTATCCTGCAAGTCAAGAAAAATAGAATAAGCCAATGACTGTGATGTTTTGGACAAATCATAAGTGTTTACAATACCTGCATTTTAATCAACTCGTCTTTGACCACCTCCTTCATGAACTGTTTAGCCTCAGAACTTAAGCAGTCTTTGCTCATATGTGCCAAATATCGTTGCTTTAAAATTCCTATGGTGAGTGTACTGGAAAAAGACATTTGCATATATTAAGTAGGAACAGTAATTACACTTGTAAATTGATTGCTTAAATATACACATTTCCGCAATGTTTAATTTGAGTACAGTAGCTACTAGCAAACAATGCGCACTGTGGGTAATGTCTGACTCCTGGCTTTCAAAGCACATTTGTATTGGTTTGTAGTTAACATACATAAAATTATACCTGAGGTCTGCCCCGTTACGGAGCTGAACGAGCACAAAATTACGAATGTTTTCGTTTTCTTCTTCCGAGAGCAACATTTTTGTCTCTTTGGCGGGTCTTATGAGCACGTCGTACGTAGGAAGTGACGTCGACAGCAGCCCACGCCCATTGAATCCCTTACAATCAGGTTTTACTCATAAAAGAAAAAAAAACTTGAAGGTGTTGTTAAGGAAAAAGATGAGCCAAAATGAAGTTTTTCTGAAATATTTTATTAAACAACTTCTGATGACCAAAACAGGACGCAAGTTATATTAGTGCAACATTTCCAGGTGTTATAAGGTGACTTTCTGAAGGGTGCCAGAGATACATATTGCTCCCATACAGAGTTTTACTCACATTCCATTTAATATACAGGTCATCATAGACTAGTACCTGAGGGAAATTTAGTTAAATTATTTGTTTACAAATGCATTTTCCATTATCATCACAGTATTTTCAATTTGAGTGAAAACTTTTTAGTTTGGTCTAAGACATCATGGAAAAAGTTATGGCTCAGAATAAAAAACAAATAAAACTAAAAAAGAAATAAAACAAATCAAACAAATACAAAATTGAGTGCATCATTCACATGTTAAAAGAATTTTGCATACAGTACAAAAGTTAAATATTGAACAATAAATTACAGATTTAAATTAATTCAATATAAACATTTAGAAAGAGATGCTCAAAAACCACTTTTGAGGCTGTTTATTGCAGTGTTTAGCCAAACTAAAAGCCTTTCCTCAGCTTACTTAGCAGGAAGTATGTTCATTGAAGGCATTAAATGCACTAAATGCACAACCTGATCAAGTCAAAGCAGAGGGTTTTTAGGATGCTAATAACACATCATAAAACAGCCTGCCATGGTTGTGGGCAAAGCTTCCCCAGTAGCCTTTGAAAAATATTCAAGCGAGTTTTACGTTACAAAAACATTTTACATTTACATGTTCCTATTTAAATATTGTACACATTTGTTTCATGTAAACATATTTAATCCAAACAACCAAAGAGTCATTAATATTCCAAAATGCACAAATAATGTACTATACTATTGCTATGATTAGGGACCCCTCCTTCATTCTGCAAACACTCAGGTCATTCTTGCACACTTTACATTACTAGTCCTTGTACACAGTTTGCTGACCATGGCCTCTTTCGTCATGCATTATATGTCTTCTTACATGAATACGTCTCACTCGTCTGTCTCCTCCTACAGCACCCTCTTCCTCTGAGTGGCCAGCCCCCACTGACGACCCTGAGCCTTTTGAATCTAAAAGATGATCACCCCTGTTGTTCTCATAAATGAGGATGTTGAGGGTTTCTTCAAAGATTCGAGCCTCAGGAAACTCAACCTAAAATAAAATCATGTTAGATGAAGTAAAACACTATACAGATTTATGCATAACATATGTTGTATTTACCTTGGTCTGCTTTTTCTCTGTAGCATAGACAATGGAGGTGCAGCATACCTCAGCAATTTTGCGACCTTCCCCATAAAAAGACCAGCAGCAAATCTCATCTCCAAGCACATCTTTTACAAACAGGACACGGCCATTGAATCGTAAGACTAGTTTGTCAAACAGTTCAATGTTCTTCAGCAAGTTGTCATCTGAGTTGCTTTAAAATATGGGAACAATTATGAATTGTGGTTTTGAATTTTGAATCTCATGTTGTAAAAGATTACCTGGTATATGAATATTTATTATTTCCCCTGTTGTTCTGCAGTTTTACAACTGGCTGTATTAATTACAAAAATATCTTTATTATTACATGTTTACCTAAAGTCAAACATGTCAATATGCAGGGCCATTAGGCCAAATGTTACCTACCTTTCTACAAGTGGCAATCATCCTCTGTTCCTCTTTGACTGATGTGATCATTGGTATACGACACACAGTTTCCAAAATATCCTTTTGTTTCTAAAGAAAGAAAATCTTTAGATGTTTGCTATATGCTTAAGCATTACTCTAAGTCTGTTAGAGTGATTACAAAGAAAAATAAGCATAAAAAATTTACCTGCATGGCACTAAGGCAATGCTGGACGAGCCCTTGAACTCGATAGTATTGAGCCTCCTTTAAAATCTCATCTAGTTCCCTGTGGTCATCTGGAAGTGGTACTGATCCATCTCTGAGAAAGTTCAATACTATTCTAAAATGTCGACCAGATCTATCCAAAATGACCCAACCTTTGAGGGCAAAACATAACCCAAACACAATCACATGATGGAATCGAAGCACAAATCTTATTAAATTGTCTACTTTAATCACACCCACCTTCAGCGTCAATAGTAATGTCAGTTTCCCCATTACATATGCTCCTCAACAGACTGTCCTCCTTGCTCAAAGTCTGGATAGTGGTGTAAAGCAAAGAGCCACCCACATTTAATTTGACATACTTGCTCCCCAGAAGACCCCGGCTCCTATGTTCCTCTGTGTTTGAGCAGACAGACTGTACAGTGTCGGCAGCATCACTGCCAACTGAAGCCGCAGCAGACATGGGGCTAAGGCGTCACCCTGTGACTGAACAGCAAAGTCATTTTAATGAGGGTAAATGCTCTAGTAAACGTGGTTATATGACATGATAAAACAACATGATATACATATAATTTAAATACACAACACCACGCCCCAAACAGAAGACGATATAATAAATATAATATAATGCAATGCGAATTCAGGATCATCAATGAAAACAATCCAAAAGTGTTGCAATGGCAGAAATATATGCTATATGTTGTAAATCCTGAGGGCATTTGGTTGTGTCAAAGGCAGTTACACTAGGCTATAATTCCATTTCAAAAGGAAAGCCCAAGATGTTAATCACAATGTTAGCATATTAGCTAATGTTAGCTACTTAGTCAACATCTGGCAAAGTGAATACACAACTGTACTCACCAGGCTTAACATCCAAGGAAGCAACAACGAGTCAGTGTAAACGAATATATCTAGACTTGCAATCATTTAATTACTGAGTTGAAATGAACAAAATAGTTTGGACCGTTACGATTTGACAGCTCATTGTATCCGCAAACAGCTAGCTAGCTAAATCAAAACAGCTAACGCTAACAACAGAAGGGTTAAAACGACTCTGTGTATCGTGTGGCGTCTTAATTGATTACTAAAATACGGTTCAGCAAACGTTTACTATTGTAAAAATTGTATTACATTTAGACACACATATATTTTAGTTAGAAACTACAACCAGCTACACTAATGCTAAGTAGGTCACTGAACGTTCGCTAGATTTCTTCTTCTTGTTATATTATTGTTATAGTAAAAGAGTAACGCCCTCTTGTGGACATGGGTCAAAATGACCACGTAATGTAGTCCTATATAATATTGTAACTAGTGTAACCATAAAGAAATGTTATCACTCTCTGCAAATCCAAATATAATTGGAAGATAAAATCCTGCATTTTTACAGCTTTTTAATTGGATTAGAGAACTGGTGAGTGTGGAAAAAAGAACATGCAACTAAATGAACACCATTCAACAAAGACTTTATTTCCTGTTCAGCAAACAGATCACTGCCTTCAAAAGTGAGTATTTGTATATGAAGCAAAATGCTACTGGTGAAAAGAGAGTCTACAAAGCAACAGTCTCCAAGATTAAGTTAATGCAGTGGCTGAGACTAAAGCCACTGTAAAACAATCAGTTGTAAATAAATACATAATGCATTACAGCAAGCAGCCAAGTTTGTAATTTTTCATCAACAAAGCGCATACAACATCAAATCTGATAACAATGAAGTCTGTCAATAATGCTAATAATAATGGTGAGATTGAGCAGAAGCAATATAATTTACAATCAGTGCATGCCATAAGCATAATGACATTCGAATCCTCACCTTTTCTTATTTGTCATGTGACACTGGGTGATGGCACCAAACAGCAAAGAATAAAAGAAACACTGCCTTTGTAAACACTAATTCAACAACAGATGAAACACGTAGAGACATAAACATATTACATATTATAATTTGGCACTGAATTTCCATTATACTGGTAATGAAAATATATAACCTCCCACCACCAAGTAGAAGCGTATATATGAGGCTTATATATATATTATGCGTGTCTGTGTGTGAAAGCTAGTATATATATCAACCTCAGTCAATAACTCACATATTTACATTCGATTTGTGTGTTTTACACTGAGAAATAGACAAAGTGTAGAACATTTTCAAATAAAGAAGAATGTCCTTCTCCTAATTATTATATAATTGAAAATGTTGTGTAGCTAGACACACTTGTAAATAAAGCATTCAATGAATGTGTGCACTTTAAGCATCAGCTTAACTTCTAACAAAAAAAATGCCATATTCATGTACATTTTGGCAAATAAATAAATAAATAAATAAATAAATAAATAAATAAATAATAGTACTATTGCCTCACACACTGGCCTTTTTTGTCATTTCCAAAACCCATCATAAGGCACCAGTCCTGAAAAGAATCCACAATTCAGCAAATCAAAATAAAGCACTTTTACAATTTCATGAAACCTTACAATGATTTAAGTTCAATAAATTACAAAAGGGGAGTGAGGCCTTGTAGTAGTAATACGTATTAAGGATATATTAAATATTAAAATTAATCTTTCAGTGTTTCTCTTTTGTTCTTGATCCCATTCTTTTTAAATGGAAACTTCATATTCTCGTGTATCCTGTGGTGAAAGAAAACAAACAAAAACAGATTCAGATCAATTGCAAGACAGATTTATATTGCATATTTTGTTCTGTAAAATCCTCATGTTAATTCTTACAATTTCATTTGCTATACTTACCCCTGCTTCATAAAGTGGGTTATTAAAGTCAGACTCGACAGTGATGGGACTGTAGGAGTGTGTGTGGGAGAGAGACTTCCAAAAGAGAGGCTTCCACTCTAACCTGCAGATGCTAAAAGATAACAAATATTCCTTGGTCACATATTAAGTAGATCACTAGGAAGGAAAAGAATAAAGACACTTAAAATGATAGAACTTACTTTGTGTAGTACATGTAAATTCCGCCAATCAAAAGGATGACAAGGATAATGGGCAGAATTATTGCTAAAGCAATATTCTCACTTAGGATCTGATGAGATGGCTCAAATGACTGAGACACTGCAAAAGAATATACAGTATATTCAGCCTGACAACAACTACATAATAGTTCTATATGGTGGAATGCTCCTTCACATTATGCAATAAACAAACAGACAAGAAAAACACTAACCTTCTAACTTATGGTCATCCAAAAGCTCCTCATAGGCCACTGAAATGAGTCACAAATTGGTATGCCAGTCAGGAATCATCAACAGTTGTACATTGTTCGTTCTTAAATTAAAAGGTATTTGAATCTCTTTACCACAATTTCCCCATTGTGGGACAAATACAAGTCTTTTTCTCTTATCCTTTACCTTTGCAGAATGGTGGTGGGCTGTTCCACTGTGAAGGATGTCCAGGAACACAGGTGATGATGACCTCTCCGATGAGTTCATATCCCTCATAACAGAAGAAGCGCAGTGTCTCCCCCGCCTGGTAACTGTGCTTGTACAGTGTCTGGTACCCGTTATCAGGGACGCCAGGGTTTGGGCAAGGGTCATACTTTACTGCACATAAGATAAATGCATTCAGTTGATATATTTTTTAACAGTGTATGATTATCCAATAAACCTATATTTCCTTTGGGTCATTTAAGACACATAGTAGGTCTAATAATATCAATTCAGCAAAAATACTAGAAATGTAATGCAAATTATGTTGCATGCAGGAATGGTGCATTAGTAATAACTGGTTGTACACAATGCACAAAAACACCAGAAAGCACACTGAAAATAGCTTATCCATAATAGTATTATCACAGCAACGGCCAAGTCAACAGTGTGAAGGGAAAATATGCATCAATAGAATATGTAGTAGGTTGAAAATAAGCAAAAAGCAGAACTTACAGACACATTTTGGGCTGCGGTCGCTCCATTTGGGGGTTCCAGTGTCACGGCCATGGCATGAGATTTGGCTGGGACCTTCCAGCTGGTAACCTTGGTTACAAGAGAAACGAACCACTGTTCCAACTGCAAAGCCGGCCTCGGGGCGGACTGAGCGTGCTCCGTTCACTACCTCACCAGGATCAGGGCACTGCTGGACTGTAAGGGGTAAACACAAGAGGAGTGAAGCCACTGCTAAAAACGTTGTGGTCTACTACTCTACTTAGCCACAAAACAGCAAAACAACAGAAGTATTTTACTGTTACCTTTGACACAGGTAGGAGGGCTACTGCTCCAGGAGAGGTCCCATTGGCAGGTGATGATGTCTGAACCGCTGATGTCATATCCAGGTGGGCATGTATAGGTTAGCACGCTGCCCCTTACAGGCGAAGGATGGGAAGAACTCATCCAGCCAAACTCAATTTGGGGAGGTGTAGGGCAGGTATCATTTGGTTCCACCTCTGAATCAGTTAAAAAAGTTGTAATTAAAATCTGTCTGTTTTTATAGATGTGGCTCATTCATACTGCGAATTTGTATGTAAATATATCCCTGCATTTGAAATGTTTTTAACCAGCATTTATACTTGCATATACATGCATTTTGAATATATACTTATGTGTTATGTTCAATAACTTATAGGGGGCAATATGCGACAGCAAAAGATTTTACCAAGATGGCAGCCGAGAAGAATAACAGCAAACATGGTTAAGTGCTTTTTTCACTATACTTTTAAAAAAAGATGGCAAAAAACAGGGGTTACACGGGTTATGTTGTCTTCAAATACAGTCTTCACTCAGGCTAATGCATGCACTGCTCTGTTGGTACGCATCCACAAGCTCTCTAGACGGACCTAACTACAAACAGAATCAACGAATAGGACGGACACAAGATTTCATGTGTTTCGAATGTATAGAGTATAATGAGCCTTCAGCCCCATCAGCTGTGCACTTACCCCTGTAGTGGATGAGGAAACCTTGGCTCAGGATAAAACTGGAATCATCTGGATCACTCTGGAACTGGATGGTGACCTCTGACCCTGCAGACACAACCTGGAAGCGCTCTTTGGAGCCGAGGTACTGCCCCATCACATGAGATATCAGGTCTCGCCCATCAAACACTGTCAGCAAATCAGTGTGGCGGATGTTTAAACTACAGGGAAAGATAAAAACAACAGTAATATAACTAAATTTGAAGGAATAAATACAATGTTTTTACATTATTTATTTATATTTTATTTATATTAGTATTTACATTAGCTACTGTAACTATTATTGTAGTCTGTATCTATGCAGGGTGTTCTTATCACTATCACAGATCTCTGGTCTCAACTAAGAGATTTTCTTTATATCCAAATGACTTTTAATGTACTTAAAGAAATGAAACTACTCACATGTGGACATCTAGTTCAATGCGTTTGTCCTCATTCCCATGGATTTGCCACACACAGTCCAGACCTTTGGAGTAACTCTGGGGCCAATCAGGAGAGAGGATGGTACCAGAGGGCTCAGTCAGCTCCCCTCCACACAATGCTGAAAAATAAAAAGTAATTATATATATATATAGTATATATATCATAAACATTATTTTTATGACTTCATGTCTTATGCTACAATTACGCATAGTGATGCATTTGCCTGTTACTCTTTACAGTCTCTATCCTATTGTGTATTTTTAGATAGTTTTATGCCTCACCCAAAATCTGTGCCAGCGGTTTCATACCCCTAGACGCTTGATTTTCACAACACACTAACAGATAAGCATGTGACATAGGTCGTTTAGCAGTAATCTTTATGCAGTTCTCACAAAGAAGCTATTTATAACATGATCTTAGGACCGGTAATAGTTTTGTGTTACCTTTGCACACAGGCTCAGTGTCGTTCCAGTGCGGGTTGCTGGGGTCGACACACTCGATGGTGGCTGATCCTTGCTCCATGACGAAGCCTGGAGAGCAGGTGAAGCTGACCGTGGTGCCCAGCTGATAGGTCAGGTCACTGCTGGTAAAGTTCCCGTGGGGCATGTAGGGCTCCCAGCAATGCTCATCATCAAAAGCTGAACAAGAAAACAAATGTTTCAGTTTAGTTTAGGAGCGTGTTATTGCTAGACTGAAATACACATACAACATACAAGATCATCATAGTATTTTGAAGGCATGACCTTTCCCTAATTTTCAGTGTGCTCCATAAAGGAAAGTTCTTTATTTGTCATTACACATACAAGGTACATGCAATACAACAAAATTAGATCAAATGTATGTTTAGAGTGATACAGTGCAGTCTAACCCATGTTTTTAGTGGTGGGGGAAACCAGTTCCACCATATGCAAACAGAGAACATGCACATGAACTCCACACAGAAAGGACCTGCGGAGCCCGGGACAT
>JAVQKG010288201.1:0-10169 GCA_036025885.1 Hypseleotris bucephala
CCAGTGATACTTGGAATATGTATTAAAACGATAGTCCAAGCAAGTCTGCAATGCAATAGAACTAAAAAGTAAAAAGAAGCAAACAGAAACAAGAGATGGAAGAGAAATGAATCCATAGGAGACTTGCAGCGTTAGATTGATCTCTGGGTATAGCTTTTAAATATCCTTTATGAGAAAAGAGCAGAGAAGAAGAAAACTTCATAGCAGTGGCATTCAAGCATCATTAAGCCTCTGGCACAGACCACGGAGTCAAGTGCCAAAAGCTGAGGGAGAGGTGTACAAAAACTAGAGTGAAAGGGATGAACTGCAGAAATTAGATTTGTCTTGGGTTGGGGTTACTAGAAGAAATGGTGATTACAGTACAATCTAAACCAGGGAAAACTATAGGAAATATAATAGTCATTAAAGATACATAATAAGGACAATGCAGTGACTAAATTATGGCTAAAGTGTGTCTAAACTCATAATACTCTTTTAAATTCAATACACATCCGATCCAGTGTTCATCATAACACTTATTGCTATTTATTTTTCCTTTATTATATTAACATGAACACTGACATTGTTACAGTAAAAATAATAGTAAAGAGCAGAGCATAAAAGAATGCACCGTACTACGATTCACCGATCTTCCCCTTAGCAGATCGGTATAACTTCATATCACGCTTTGATTTTTATCGCCATATCATCCACCCCTACATTCAATCCCTTGAACAGAACTTCAACTGTAAGAGACTCCTGAGTACCACTAGTGGGAACCTTTATCACAGTTTGAGAAGCACTGGTATAGAGGTACATGGTTGAAGAGGGAAAGTGAAAAAGCGACACACAAATCCACCGGGGGGATGTTTTTATTAAGGCTCTTATTGACGGGGAGAGCTCCCAGTATTAAGAGCAGACATGTTTAATGCTTTGCCAATACGGCGCATGTTAGACCAGACCGTAAATCTGCAGCCAACAGCGAGGGCTCTTTAAGAGGGCACAATAGCAGTAGCAGCAGCACAAGCTAAATGGAGAATGGGCTGACAAGGAAGATGGGAAGAAGGAAGATTATAGTGGCAGTAAGTTTCAATATAGTGATATACTCTCCTGGCCACTTTATTAGGTCCACCTTGTATCTAATAAAGTGGTCTTCTGCTGCTTTTACCTACAGAACTGCTGCTCACTGGATATTGCGTCTTTTTCAAACCATTCAACCTTAAACACCTTGTGTTTGATAATACCATAACATTATCAATTTATAAAATACTAAGAATCACCAATCATCAACAAAGCTGTGTTCAAAGTCACTGTTCATAATTCTTCATTCTGATGCTTTGGTTGAAGTTTGTCAAGTTTGTCTCTTGAAGTTTGAACTCACCAGCAGGGAAATTGGTGTACCTAATAAAGTGGCCAGTGTCTTTCTATATTTGCAATGCAACATCATTTCGTATTAAAACAGAAGCAGGTGGTTAAATAAAAAATATTTCATCCAATGCCCGGTTGGATCGTGGTCAGCAGTGTTTATCCCTCACCAGATGGCCTCTCTTACCTGTTATACAAAATGTTTCAATCCAATTCAAACATCTAAATCCATTTCAGTTTGCAGCAACTGTGTAGAGCTATTTACGCCAAAGTAGTTTAATCTGGCGACTTCCTGCCATGGCCCAATTAAACAAAAAATCCCAAACACCACAGGCTTGAAATATCGAGTCAATGGAGTTGAATAAAAGTTAACACATAGTGATTGGGGAGTTGGTGAGGTGGTTTTAGGGGCTATAGACGGGATGGCTGGAGGAGGGCGAGTTTTGGTAGCAGATGGGGAGTTGTGTGGATGCTGGTGCGACAGGACAAGAGTTACCCCCTGCCCCTGGGTCCTGCCCCGTGGGGGGAGATGGGCGGGGCAGACAGGGAAACAGGAAGAAAACCTCTGTGGGGTGTCTTTGTGCCTGAGATGAATAGGAGAGTTGTTTGCCTCTTTGTGTGGGGTAAAAAAAGGGGGGCAGGAAAAGAACACACTCAAAGTTATTCGTGACTTTAGCCGGAGCGATACCGGCGGCAGATTCAAGTCCCAATGGGTATGTGATAGGGAGAGTCCTTTGAGGTGAAATCTTGTTAGGATAATGGGTGGACATGTTGGTGACGGATGACATCAAAGCTTATCTTACCATATTATTATTTAAATATGTTGTTTGTATGGTCACAGAAAAACACTGAGTAACTTTTTTGTTGAGTTCTTCCAAGTACAACATTAATATATGATTCTGATTTGGTTTATTTGTCATGTGCAGATTAACACAAAATAAAATACAAATGTGCACTTTGTTGTTTTAAAGATATAACAATTGTCCACTTTAAATACCACAACACAAAATGGGATGTTATCGTTCTGTTTTACCACCACTTATGGGCCAAATAAGTGTTGTAAACTAGAGCTTTAAATTTTTGTATAGTCCTAAAATATTTGCCCTAAGAGTTGACCACGTTACCCTGTTAATTTCTCTCTTATTATTTCTGTCTTATTGCTACCATGGCAACAATCACCTGTTGACCTCCTACCAGTAAAAAAAAGAAATGCTTCATAATTTCTTTGCGAGCATAGCTATGGATTTTTTTAATCAATGTTTTTCCATATCACTGCTGCTTGAATGATTTTCCTGTGAATGTTCTTGTTACAGTGGATTTCCTTAGCAAACACACATCAGGCTCAAAATAATCCACCGCTGGTCAATCAAAGGTTAAACTCCGCAAATTAAACTCACTACTAACATCTTTAGTCGTCATGGAAACTTAATTTAAACTGCATCACCTGTCAACATCGGCCGAGAAAGGCGTCTCGTAGTAATCATTGTTTTGTTCACGGTTTGACGATTTTACAGGTTGGTTTAATTTATTGTTGCCGTGGTTAAAAAAGCTGTTTAAAAAAAACAGATAGCGGCCGAGAATTGATGCTTGTGGAACACTGCATTATAGTTGTACACATCATTATATTTTTCAAATGTGTGTATGCCACGATACCATTATCCAGAAAGAAAATGGACAAATCAATGTATTTAGGAAAAAAAAAAGTTTAAACAAACTTGCAACGCCTATATCAGGACTTGATAAGCGAGAGAAAGCTTCAAACCAGAATTAAGTTAGGACTATACCAGGTCAGAACTTAGCTCAGTGTAAACCAAGACATAAGCAGAATAAAACGTTCTAAACCAGGACTAAACAAGTTCTAAAAGTCAGTAAACATTATATAACCTGACAAAATACTGTTTCACATGCTTTTGTTGAATTTGTTGAAGAAAGAATTGCAATAGAAATATAGTCTTTTTAGTGGCTATTTCTCACATTTTGTGTCTTCTGTCTACACTGCATTACTGACATCTCACTATTACTGCAACCCAAGCCTTAAGCCAAAGTCCATTTTTCAAAAACGGGGCCCCAGGAGTGAAATAGCCACCCACCTGCACTCACAAAGCCCCACAAAATGCAAAAAGCTGCCGCCTCAACCGCTGACCAAAGAGGTGCATGGCATGTATGTTTATAATTGTGAGGGACCTGCTGTGTTGCTTGGGAGGAGTGACTGACTTACTGCAGGAATTTTCATTTAAGATCTCAGCAGCGCTCTGAGCATCGTGACCAATGGGATCAGGATTCACCACGGGGGGTAAACGCCAGATCCAGGACAACCCCTTTTGCCCCGGGATAAATGAAGAAACTCAGGCATTTTTGGAACAAATTTAGGGTCTATAGATCAGAGGTAATGTGCATTGATTGGCCGCAGTGTAGTCCAGCGCACCACATGTGTCCTTATATTTAAAAGGGGATGTAGATTTCCCTCATCTTCCTAGCAGAGGCTTTTTGTCTTAAAAAAAAAGCTGAGCCAAGTCCACTCAGAGCTTAGACCGCATCCAATCTGCTAATGCCTGTGTTTGTGTGTGTTTATGTGTAAGACCGTCTGTGTTGGCAAAAAAAAAGAAATCGTCTTTGCTTAAAGTAAATAATATGCTTTTAGTAAGAGAGGGTAAAAGTGTAGTATTAAAATGGCTTTGTTATGCTAACTTGATTTTTGTTAGCTTTTAATAACTATGTCATAATGTTGCTTCCGGTTATAGCCTGGGTTGTTTTTGTTTTGTCAAGCATGTTTGAGTTACCCTCTATACACTAACATTCTCAGGTTCTGAAAACTCACTTTTTACTATTTATATTGGCTCAGTAACATGCACATAATTTGATAATTTTACTGAAAAAACAACAACAACAAAAGGATGCTTGGATGATTTTATCAGTTAGAAAATGTTAAAATTGCAGTGTACAAAATTGATTCAAAAGTTTGGCAAATATACTGGTCAGGCCCCTCTATTGCCTAACAAAAAGGCTAAATATAACTGAAATAACTTCCTAATATTGTTCATTAAATCTTGCATAAATCATTTCCTACATTAATAAATTGCCTTCACTTGTCCCCATTTCCCTCTCGCTTTCTTCTCTTGCTGGTCTCATCTTTAGGCGTATTTATAGCCACACACATACACTCTGTCATCCATATCTCTTTCACTCCATCATCTCCTCCTTCCCTTCTCTCTCTGGTGGAGTTTGGGAATTGCTCTTTAGAAGCCACTGTGAAGAATCCCATTTCTACGAGTGTAACGCTTATTAGGGTCCCATCTGCCCTTAGGATACTTATGAATGTGTGTGTTGGGGGTGTAGGGGTAGGTAGACGAAGGGTGTGTGCAGGTTTTTGTCATGCCTCTGTGTAAAGTGGATGTGGGTGCCACTGGGGGCCCCCGCCAATAAGCTGGAGAGGGGCTCTTAAGACTGCGGAGCCCACACTGAGCAGCTGGTCTGCCTAAAGTAGTGAGGGAATGACACATGGACCCCCCAAGAGAGATGGGCGAAAGTAGTGAGTGTATGGAATAGACCTGAAAGATATATTAAAGGCATGCAAGAGATAGAGAGATAGGTTTGTTGATTATTAGGATGATAATATGATGCAAATTTTGTATACACCTTTTGACATGATAAGTTTACATTAAAGCAGAATTTCTAGACCTGGATTTACTAATCAAAATTGGGTTACTTAAGAAGAACAAGGGCTAAATGAGGTCTAAATTAGGATTATTTCATATATAACCAGACAAAAACAGTCTAATGCTAAACAAGCTAAGGTCTAAATCAGAACTAAACCAGGCATCGGGCTAAACCAGGACTACAACTAGTTTGCATCAGGACTAAAATAAGACTTAAGTAGAACAACATTGGACAATGCAAGGTCTAATGCTTACCAGAATTACACCAAGAATAACCAAGGATGGAACTAGGTCTAAAAAAGTTCATATACTTTTTCTCTATGCGGATAATCATGTAGTGCAGATTTCTGTCATACCATTTTAGTCAGAACATAATTCAGAGTCAGTAAATGTACTTCTTTAAATCACATTTACTGGTATTGCAATAACGATATTTTCTCTCTATTTTGTGCAACTCTCTGTTTGCAAATTGATCATGTGTCCTTCTGTCAGCATGGCAGGCAGAGAGGCAACAGAAGGACTTTTCAAACAACTTGCTTTTCCTCCTCCTCCCTGGTGTTTTTAAATCTGAGAAAATTATGCTTAATGTGTATGTTTGTGCGAGGGAGAAGTGCCATGGCGTGTTTTGTGCAGTTGGCTGCCTTTCAGCTCGGTGTCTCTGTGCTGTTTTTAATGTATTCTCAATGACTATCATAGTGCTACGTTTAACCCAGGCTCATTGTCAGTGGCAAAGTAGTGATTTACTATTTAATCAGGTCAACAAAGGCTTTAAAAGAAAATGCTGGTTCTGCAGTTTTGTCCCCTAAACATAAGCAGACTCTCACAAACATGCAGGCTAAGGGCAATAATCCTTGTTTGGACTCAGACCTTAATGGATCTCAAGTGAAGTGGAGTCAAAGAAGATGTTCTCATCACATTTAATTCAGCAGCAAGATTTAATTTCGGCTTCTTCCTCTAAAGACATCAGAGCATCTAAACACAGCATACTCTTGCCTAGGGCTGCAATGCATCACTAATTTGTAGTTTTTTTTGTAATAAAAATCACTATCCTGTATTGCTAGAAACTAAATGAATCACAATAAGCTTATGGTCTCAAAATAATTATTTAATCCAGTAGTTCTCAAACTTTTCACACCAAGTACCTCCTCAGAAAAAGTTTGGTCGCTCAAGTACCAGCTAAGACTAACTCACATATAGAAAAAGACAAAATTAGGTCTTAATTATAATTAAAAATAGGACTAAACCAGGTGTAAATCCTGTCCAAACTTGAGATAAACATAAACCATGATAAATTCAGTTCTGATCCAGTGGTGAACCAGGTCTACACCAGCACAAAACACACGTACCAACAGCACATACCACAGTGTGATGCAATGAAAAAACACTAGTTTAGGCTGTGGTTTGGTTTAGTTTCTATAGCATTGTAGCATTTAGGTTTCAATTCAGCCCACTTTTGAATAGTAAATTCTTGAATTTAGTTAACATATTATTATTATATATTTGAGCATACCCAAATATGGTCAGTCGTTTGTTGTAGTACTCAACATATTTCAAATGGCATGGTTTTGTAATATGATGCAGCCCCATACTCTTGTTGGATTCACAACTTAATCAACAGCTGACAGATTTCCTTTGGCTTTTATGTGTTTTTATGTGTGTGTGCTATGGGTGTATGCTGATGGGAAGCCAGCCGTATTACTTCGGTATTACTGCCTTTTCTGCATGGGTCAGAGTGGGGTCAGGTCCTGTAGTCAATCATCAGCACACAGCCCTGGCACAAACCCATATTTTATTCTGGCCCAGCCTTTCTGATGGTGATGGAAGAAACCAGGTTAGTCCTCCTCTGGCTACAGCCCGGTATGCCAGGTGCATTACTGTAAATCCTGAGCTTTTCTATGAACCCTGTTGTTCAAATGAGGTATTCTTTTAGTTTTGGGGAGTTCATGTGCCGAAAGTAAAATTGATGGTATTGGAAGAAAAATAAACTTCAGGGCATTGCATCACTAATGGTAATGAGGGACCCTTTAATTTAACTTTTTGAAACTTTCATGTTTTATGTGTCTTTGTCAAAACATACCAGAAGTTATTTTGTTTTGATCATGCATGTTTGAGTAATCCTATGCTGAGACGCTGACTTTCTTTGGAGCTAAAAATGCTTGGAAGTACCATAGCCTGCATTAGCTTTAGTAGACATGTGGGAAAGCAGGTGGCACAGGGTCTTAAAGGGATATCCACCTAATATTTCTAATAATTTATTAATGTTAATTCAGAAATAAACATGTTCTAAAAGCTTGAAATATATCATACAATGGCCCCTCTAAATACAGCAATCAAATATTACCGCAGGTTTAGTCATTTTCTTATGAACAGGTGTTTCCGACTAAAGTGTTCTTGCAGTATACCCTGCCTCGTCACACGAATGCACCATAAGCATCTTATAACCACAAAATACCATCATTCACAGCGTAGTTAAGAGGAACGAGCGCCATGTGTGTAAGTATAGCGGCGGCTCTAATGTAGCAGATGTACCTGCATGTAATTAAGGTTAGATTTAAGTGTACTTGCTCATGGGAATCAAGTCTGTTAGCGGGTGTGTGTTTCAAGCCTCTTACCTGCTGCTGACCAGATGGACTCCACAGCTGACCTCCGGATCACCCTACCCCACCTCGGTGCTCAGATTAGCCAAAGAGATAAGTTAAGGCGCCAGGGCATTAAAACAGACACCCTTGCACCATCCAGTTCAGTTAAATGTAAGATTAAGCTAAGTCTAAACCTGGACTAAACTAGGCCTAAACAAGAACTACACCTAGACTAAAGCTCTATGGCTTAACCAGATCTAAAAATGAAACTGGGACTAAAACTAAATCAGGATGACACTCCATCAGCTAAAGTGCCAGGGCAATGAACCAAGTTTAGACAAGTACTAAACCCGGTTTAAATGAGGAATATGATATGACGTCTCAATAGAAGAATTGAATCGGGTCTAAACCAAGCTTGAATATAATAATGATTTTTAGTATAAATTTCTGTCTGATGCCAAAGCATTAAAACAGACACTCCAGTGCCATCCATTCCACTATATCACCCAGTCACTCACTATTCTTCATGTAGGATATTTCGGGTAATGATACAGTGTTTGTGTGTGGGGTTGATTGGGCAGAGCCTCGTATTTATAGGGATTATGAAAGCAGATGGACGGCCATGCTGACTGGCGAGGCTTCATTAACTCTGCTATGTCTCTGCTGCTGCTGCTCAAATCAAAACTCTCCCAGCGACACGAAGGGGCCATGTTCAGGAGCTGTATTGATTGAGAGTAGATCTTAGCTTAAGGTCTATGCTTGATGACTAGATCTCAAAGCACTGAAGTGGCTTTTGTATTTTTGCTTAAATTGACATTTTTAATTGATTTTCTAGAGCTCTTGGGAAAGTCAGTGCCTCAGCATACAGGATTACTAAAACAAACCGGGTTTGCTTTTGACGTATAAAGAACATTATAACATTAGAATGCTCAGAAAATTGGCTTATTAGCGTCCTTTAATGTCGTCACTGTCAAATTGATGCCCAGGTTGACCTAACCAACAGTGACGTACTTCTCACTCTACTGGATGTCAAAGCTCAAAGCACTAAGTGAAACATGCTTCTATGTAGTCCTATGGTTTCAGCGAGAGAGTTATGATTTCGCATGATGCAATAACTGACTATGGGATCATTTCCATGGCATTTTCTGTAGCGCTCTGCTGTGGAGATGAATAGGTATAGTTATAGTGGGTCATTAAACTCTGAGTGGTGTCTCTGACTATAGCTTCAACCTTCACGCCACAGCCAGCTCCTGCTTTGGATCTGGCACAGCAATATAAAAGAAACATGTTTCACGCAGCGACAGACAGCCACACCTGTGGAGAGACAGACAGAAGGACATGTGGACAGGCAGATTCACACACAGAAGGGGTATATAAAGCTCTATGGAGGCCCCTGCGCCATCTCAATATAGTCGGTCACATAGGGTTAGTGGAGAAATATCACAGGGTTCAATAAGGCAGAAGAAATAAATGATCTCCTATTACACTAAGCCAAGACTGTAATGAGTCACTAATGGACTGTTTTAGCCTTTTGGTCATAGCTTCAATCAAATATGAGCATATTACAGTTTTTTAGTCCTTTCTGTCAACAAGTGATTTAAGAGATTGTATTACTGTGTAACACTAAATATTAAACCGTTTGTATAGTAACATCTACTTAAAGTTAGTAACTCCACAAAAACTTGACTTATTTACATGGGGTCAATCAAATCAGTGCTGTCAAATAGATCTACTCTAATTCAAAAGTAAATCCCAGCAACACATTGTATTGTATATTTTATCACTAAAGAGTTATCGTTTCTTTTGACAGTACTATGATTTTGCCCATAAAACAATTTGCTTTTAAATATTTTTTAAACACTTTCAAGGTGTAGTAAATAACAATCCTTTGACTGACCTGCCCAAGTGCCACATTAGCACAATAGGGGATCGTTAACAAGCACATTTCAATCGCCCTCTGTCTGTGCCCTATGGAGTAAACAGCCCCTGTAATGGAAAAGATTGAAGTTTTTACAGTGGAACCGCCACAGACTGTAACTCCACTACTGCTTTTAAGGCGAGCTCAGGCAAAGAAGTCTTTTGTTACTTTTTAGCTTGGGAGGCTATGAACTGCAGAAGGAAATAGAAAAAGGGGAATGTTTTTTTGTATGTGACTAGTTGTCCGCCCACGGATTCAAGGCTGCATGTATGGTCTGGTGAAGATACTGTCGCTCTTGGCGCCTCCTTTCTTTTAGCAAGTGACAGTTCTGCAGTTGTGTGGGGCTTTACAATAGCACAAGAGTCTGTGTAAGTCTGGATGTCTTGTCTTTTTTGAAACAACAATCTGCAGAAACCATTTGATTGTTTACTGGACTACACACAGTAGACATGTAAAAAAAATCAACATAGACAATCAATCATCAACATTTTCTCTTGCACCTGTTATTTGTCTATCAACAAGTGTCAACTGCGCAAAAGCGAATTCCTTGTTTATTCTGCACCAAGAATGCTAATTCTGAAATATTAGTCACAAAAAGTTAGGGATCTTTTAGGAGAAATTACAGACTGTTTCTAAAATGCTATTTAACATATAAGTTACTATCTCCTGGTC
>JAVQKG010288216.1:0-25974 GCA_036025885.1 Hypseleotris bucephala
TTGTTTTTATTTAGAACCTTTTTATGGTTGTATAGTGAAGACCTTACACTACAGAAATATATACCTCTAATGAATATAATGTGAGTTTTAAAAAAATGAATTTTAAAACCTGTTTTGTCCCAACTCTCAAGAATCAGTGAGTTATAAAGAGCCTGCGCTTCCTCCCACTCACAATAAGATCCTGTCCCGCTGTGACTGGGCAAAGGAAAACTTTGCTGAAATAAGAAGTCAGATGTCATTATTTATCATCTTAAATCTGACTTATTTATGAGGCAGAAACACAATGAAATCCTCGCTTGAATTCCTGCTGAATAATTTAATGTGAAATGGTTAATTCCATACAAAGCCCAGGCAGATCCCTCCTCTGTTCTGATAAATACTTCATTGTTGTTCCTAAATCGAAAGAACAGGAGCAGAAAGACAGGACTGCAAGAATAACTGTTTTGGGCTTTTGCTTTTGTGTTAGTTTTAAATGTGTTGGTTTAAATTGTCTGCTTAATAACTGAAACTGATTTGAAATTTGATTGCAACAAAGGCGCTTAGTTGCTAATCACAGCTGCCACTTTGGACTGTTTACTTCTGTTTATGAAGGAGTCAGTGGAGTGGTTAAAGATCTGGCTGCATGCACACTGAAGCCGACCGAGGTGCTTTATAGGGAGAATTGAGCGCTTGGTTGTGGTCCCAGGTTGACACAGTCAGAAGAGACCTAATGAAACGGGACGCATCGCTGATTGCAGCTATATCTGGAGCCGACGTGGAAGTGGCATCGATTTAACAATTTAGCAGCAGCCTCCTCTGTGTGTTTCAATTAGTCACGGCTGAATAGCACCCACTTCCCCCTTTTTACTGCCCCCCGGCCCCCGCCCACACAAACACTCACAGGTAACAGAGGTAGATCCCATTTTTACAGGATCTACGGTTTTTACACGGAATCAGCTCCATTACCTGACTTTCAAACTAAATTGATCCAAATCATATGGTAAGAGAATAACTCTCTTGAAATTGTTTCTCAAGATTTCATGCAGTTTGTGTAATCTTTTAAGCATTGATTTTGCCATCCTTCTCTGTGTGTATTTTTCACAATTACGTATAGTGACATAGATCAATGTAAACAAGTAATCCAAATTAGAATTAGCACTGAAAATCCAAACTAGTATTTACAGAAAAATCTAATCTTAGCCAATAATCACCACGTTAAGGTGATATTTCTTACATCACATATTTCAACATGTTTAGGTTGTCACTAGCCCCTAGGTAGCACAAGCTTGACCCAGCTCCTTCTAAGGCTGTAACACTTCTAAAGCAGAGCCTGTTAACAGTATTTTTGAAAGACTATGTCAAAAAGAATCTCACTTATTTTGAGTCATATAGATTTACTGCCAATTATTATCTTGCTAGCTGAGACATAAGTTTACTCACATTACATTTACTTTGCTGACTGTACCTGGTACCCAAAAGTACTAAGTAAGTAATACTCAATCTCCAGAATACACCTTTATTGAGTGACTCAGTGCATGTGCAGGCTATAGTGCAAGTGAACAATAGTTATTCTTCTTCAGATGTGTGAACCTTGCTGCAAAGTCTGTGCTGACAGATACTGGGCCTGTCAAAGTCTCTGCAAATGAAGTCCAAAATGTATGGACAGTTGACTGTTCCAATCACAGTATAGAATATAGACTTTTGTTCCAGTAGTTCATGACACTTCCAAATTCCTTGAGCAAATGTTGCCATTGTACATATCCAAACTACACATTATTTACATTTTGTTGCATGCAAATTGTGCATCTCCACAGTTCATAAATTACATATATATTGTTGAAAAATTTCACTAATATAAATTTTCACCTCAGTAACATTGTTAACATAAACAACTGACTTAAAATTGTACAGTTTGCAAAGATGCACAATGGCAACACATTTAGCTGACTTGGTAATGTCTGTGTATGTAATTTATAGTCTTATTTTATCAGCTCAAAGTGGTCCCGGTGTTCTGCTATTGTCTATCATAGTTTCATTCAGCCCTTTCCATGCTGCAGTAGGCTTGGCTTGTTGGAAAGGTGGCCCGTGAAAAACTCCATCCACCCATTCTCTGAGCGTGGCCACGGGTGACTCCTGCTGGCGCTCTGCCTTACTGAGAGCCATATTGGATGGGTAAACCGGCGAGGGAGAGCCAGTGCTGGACAACATGCAGGAGGGGTATTCAGGCTCCACCTCTAATGGGACAGCCGTGTGGGCGATGGACCAGATTTTGGGCTTGCCGTCTGGGTTGGTGTAGAAGGTGTTCTGTGGTGGGACGGGGGTGAGTTTGTGGCACTCCGGTGATAGTCTCTGCTCTTGTAGGGTATCTCTGTTGTGTGAGAGATGGTTACAGTCAGCCTCTTGGTCCTCAGGGAGAAACGGTGGTTTAGGTTCTGAGTCAGAAGCGTCAGACTCCAGCAGATCAAAATCCTCCAGGTCACTTTGCAGCTCACCACACTGCTGCTCTGAAATGATCAAACAGACATATTATGTCATTAGTAACTGATTTCTTTTATAGTGCTATTCCCTTTAAATCCCTACTTTGGGCTTTTAAGAGGGGTACACCCTCGACAAAAGACCTAACACTGATAGACAACCAAATGTTTCACACATTTATATCTTCAAATAGCAGCATGCTGTTCAGTGTGTACCAAACACTTTAATTATAATATACGTACGCTTGTACCTTTTACAGTCAGAGTAATAGTTAAGTCACACCAGCCATCCTGCTATTTAAAGTGCACAAAAAGGGCAAAGAAACACATGCAAAAAATATCTGGTCAAGTAAAAGCTGATGATTAGTTGTAGTGACATGGTGTGAAAGTATACAGTAATTCGAGATTTACCTGTCCTACTGCGATCACATTTGTGGGGTTTCTCTGCCTCATCACTGTCCTCACAGCCTCTGTCATCTGAGCTCTTACAGGCTCGAGGAGACCAGGTCACTTTGTTTTCCTTCTTTAGTCTCCTGCGAGCATTGGCAAACCATGTGGACACCTAAGGAAGCAATATTAGGTGTGATGAAAAATAATCAGGACTCCTAATGTATTGAATAAAGCTACACAGTAAGTGTAGTGCAGTTTTTTGTGTAGTACCTGTGTGAGTGTCATTCTGGTGATGATGGCTAACATGATCTTCTCTCCTTTAGTGGGATAAGGGTTCTTCTGGTGCTCCTGGAGCCAGGCCTTCAGAGTGCTGGTGGTCTCTCTGGTGGCGTTCTTCCGACGGGCCGCTCCGTCAGAACAGGTGTATCTAATGAATGAGCGAGAGTCAACTGTCAGCTCAGATCAGTAACACTTTACCTTGAGTCATTATATCAGTATTCATGAAAATACTGCTTTCTTATTATAACACAAAGAGTGTGGCTCAATTGTTACCTTTAATAATACACTAATAATAGTAATATAGTAATTTTAAACAATTATGAAACCTTTATCTAACACATTATAATCTGCCAAATTTCTGATTTGTTTGGATTTTCACTTTTTAATGATACTGTGTAATTGTACACTATGCACAATTGTGAAATTATATTAAATCATAGAATATCAAAACTTTTCAAAATAAATAATGTCCACTGATGAAGAAGTTGACATACCCATATCTGTCATAGGGATACTGTCCAAAGGTGTACTCATAAGGATAATAAGCAGGTGTCTGAGAAGAGCCAACGTGCACAGAGGCAGCTTCATCTTTTGGCTCAAGTCCACCCTGTAAGCAATCACAAATGATAATTTCTTGTAATGAATAAATAAAATAACATATTAACATAACATTTGCAAGTCGTGAAGTAGCTACATTAACATAAACTACTGAAGCAGTGGAACTTACTCTGGAGTAAAGCGCGGTGGCGTCGCTGGGGCAGCTGTTGTAGTACGCCTGACTTTTTGGATAAGGCCCACTGTAGACCCCTATGCCAGCCCCAGGGGTGAGCTGGTGTCCCGGGGAGCGCAACACAGAGTGGGATGGGGGAGTGGTCGGCTCCAAACAGGCGCTCAGAGGGCTGGATGCCATTAGAAACTATGCACACAGATCATTCTTTAAAAATCTTAGAATCATAAATGCAAGTGTTATCATTAATTAGCGACATTTTCCAAATAATAATAGGCCCAATAATAATAAAACTGTGTAAAGTTCGGTTAGTAAGTTAAAAAACTGCTCAAACAACCAGTTTTAGAATTTATGTTCAAATGCCGCCTATTTTAATGTAAGTCAAACATTTGAAATGTGCATATTAACACATTAAAATAGTGACGACATGAATAACAACGTTATATAGTCTACCTGTGTTGGCGTAGGGTATGAGTATCCCAGTTGTGAGTAAGACATAGTACAGATATTATCAAAGGCAAAAGCAGGAGCGCAGACCCGCTGCTTCCTCGGGCAGCATCCGGCACACAGACTCGCTCAGCTTCTGTCACGAATACGAGTTGCTTTTGTCAAAAATCCTAAATTCAAACAACTTCAAAATGCTGCTCCACAAACTTTGTTCACTGGTGCAAGTTTACGCACGCATTCCTGTTTACGCGCCAAGGCAGACAGTTGTTAAAAAGTCACTTCCTGGATGCGACGTCTCCTCCTCGCGGCTTTGGCACTGTCCTTGGCTCGCGCTATGATCCTGTATGTGTATGATCAAACCACACATCTCCGCGAGGCGCTCTTTGGTTTTAAGAAGCGCGTCTGTGACGTCAGCCCTGACCGTATGTGCGTGCCAGTCTCGAAACGAGGAAACTCACCTAATGAATTCCTTCCCAGCTCTTTCATCCAAACTTAAGCGCACCATAAGTCCCCGGGCGTAATGAGACTGTAATCAATTCTCTTCTCATAAAGCCGCATACATTGACACAAGTATACACAAACTCATACGCAGTGTTATGGCCAGAGGGGGGAAAGGAAACGTGATGCGTTGACACCACATTGACACGAGATGATTGATGACTACAACCTGATATTAGCATAATCGTTTTGCCCTGTAGTTTAGATAACTTGTCACCGACGAGAAACCTCTCTGTCATCCACATATTCATGAGTAGGGGAATTTCAGGTCTCCTCCAAGCAAATTAATCAAACAATAAACACTGGGCGCAATCCCCTGAGTAAGCACCTTTACCGACTGAATGGCTTGTCATGTTTTTAATAAGCCGTTCTGGGGATGTGACGACGTTTCTCTCATTTCTTCTAGGACGCACTCTGGTGCAAGTTTGCAGGTTAAATGTTGAGATATTATAACCTATTATGTTATTATTAACCAAAGGTGTAATGTCATACTGCAAGTTTGTGTCAGTACGTACTATCGGTTATGGACAGAAAGTCTTGATCACAACTTTCCCTGTGCCGGTGAAGTGACATTTTTTAATTGTATTTTATTCTTAAATTGTTTAATTGTATTGAAATATATGTCAAAAAACACAGTAAGATAGTAAAAACAATTTGCCAATAAGGTCTGCCAAACTAGAATTAAAAAACAGTAACACACAGACTTTACATTTATACCACAAATTAATTTATACATTTTTATAAAAAAAAGTCAAGAGGTAAGAATTTAACAGCCAGCCCTCAGTTCTGCATCCCCTATCGGTCCAAAACCTTGTCCAGAAGATAATGATGAAAAGTACAAATTTGAAAGCCCATAAAATCAGGAATACACATGGATAAAATAAGTCTTAGTGAGTTGTAGAAATTTTTCAGACTTGTGGGACTTGAAATGGAGCGAGGGGATGTTGTGTGGGGTAAAAGGACAAAATATTCCCAGTGCACCCAGAGTAAAGTTGGAACAACAGAGGCGCATCACCAGAAAGCATCCCGGGGCCCACAGGGGACGGGGCATCTGTGTACTGGAGCTTGATTGACATTCCATTTGTCCCAGGAAAGGTGCTCATATACTCGAACATGGACTAACTGTCTCGCCCTCATCTGTGCTCAAAGCTCCCCAAATGAAGTTATCTGGCCGTGATGCTGTTCCACGTCCTCACACAAAAACATATGCCACTCACAGAGACTGGCAATTTATTTAGGAGCTGACAGTGGACATGGATACGGTTATGGGTAGGATGCAGTGCAATGTAAGGGCCCTATCAAAGTAAAATGCTAAACACTGTACAAACAATATATTGAGGATAAAGTGAGAATGAAATCAAAATGTCTGAGTCATCCAGGTTAATCAAAAAGGGAACCGTTACTTTGACAGTTTGTTGTCTTTTCTAGCTCAATTTTTTTCATTTTCTTTTTATGTTGTCTACTGTGTATGTATGATGTATTTTTTTTTTCAAATAGAAGTTTCCTTTATTATTCCCAGAGATTAATCCTCAGCCTCACTACAATCTCACATGGTGGAGTCTGCATATACTCCCCATGGTACAGTGGGTTCTCTCTGGGCATTCTGGCTTCCTACCCACTGTCCAGTGTCTAAAGACATGAATGTGTTAGGAGACATGCTCATTCTAAATTGTCCTTAGTGAATAAATGTGAGTGAATGGTCCTGCCACTAACTGGCATAAGGCCCATAGTTACTGGACAAATGGCTCCTGTCACCATCACCACCCAATAGGAAAGTGGGAGAAATTACTGAATGAAGTAGAAGCACATGGAGATCACAAATCAAAAGTCACTGACCATGTCATGCAATGGTGAAAATATGGTGCCTGTTGTGGAACCAGAGACCTGGATTACATGCCATCAACCTCTTGTACAATTCAAAAAGTCCACTGGTTCTCCACTATGGTTGGTGAATCTTTGGCTTCTGTAAATGAGATTTTATAGAAATCTCTTTTTTTAATAGAAATCTTACTTCCAACTCAGCATTATTAACTGTGTAACTTTGAATCGAGCACTGTAGATCACACCAGTAGTGTGGGGTTTGCATGGGCAATGATAGACTCATATCATTATGTATTTCACTTGAAAAACTCTCCTGGTAATGACAATATTTCCAAGACTATTTTCCTCAAATTATATCAAGCATGACATCCCTGGAGAGGAGCTTGAATAATGTTTGTTGAAAATTCAATCTACTACTTATATATTAATATACAATATGTTTATAATTTATGGCATTCCTCCACTATATATTTCTTAAGGCTCTGGGTTCGTTAGACCGTGATTATATCCTTGTGATCCCGCTCCCTTCACATCAATCATTCATTCCAGATGCTTTGTGCAAAAAAAGAAAGGAAACATTGTCTTATTTTGCTTGTTCCATTCCCAGCTTATGCCATTATGCAGTAGTTGGGGCGAGGGGGTTAATGATAGAAGCGTGTTTTAATGTGAGAGGAGCCAGGCACACACTGTTTGCAGAAGCGGCCCAAAAACATCTCCAATCACAAGTTCCTTCAATCACACAGATCCACATTTGAATATTTTCTGTCTCAAAGTCTGAGATCTATGCAATTTTAATCAGTGTTTAACATGTAGATGCTTTTTGAGCCTTCATCTCAGGATTGAAGAATCCACATTAGGAGGAGGTGAATAAGAGGTGTTGACGGCACAAAATGAGCAATAGAAAATGCTTTTAACAGAAATTTAGCATTGTGTGGGAGAAGAAATTTATCAGGATGGGTTGCACACTACTCTAATATGACTTGTTTACTAATTCATATAAAGAATAGAACGTGTATGCATATATTTGTTGGTCATAGTTTAAGACAGAAAGTCAATCAAAGTCTAGTCAAGTAGTTGGAAACTGATTTCTGTATCACGGACAAGCCACTAGCATGCTATTATCCAGCAAACAGTATCATCTTGCTTCAGCCCAATTCTCATTCTATTCACTCCAGTCTCTGCTTGTTCATCAGAAGTCTTGACCTAGTAGTTTTGTGGAGAGAACTCTTTTATCCTTACATTTTACATTTGATTCACAGCAGGAAGGTGTTGGGTTTGAGTCCCAGGCTCCCCCAATGTCTGTGCAGTGATCTTCGAGTACTCTGGTTTCACCTACCACTAAACACATGCTGGTCAGGAAGGCCAGTAATGATCTGTGTAATTTTTTTGGTACCTTGCATGTACTTTACGGCTTTCCCATGCTACTTGTGCCTTCCGACTTGTCCTTCCATTTACTCCAGCTGTTTTTAAGAAAAACATAGTGAGAAAAATTAGCATTCAAAAGACAACATGCTTCAGAATTACAGCTCACATTGACTGGGTCCTTCATGTGACTTATAGAGCCCACTCACACTGGGGGTGAAAGCTCACTTCAGCTGTTAGTATTGAAGATCTGGTCCTTTTGGTGAAGAACTGTTTGTTGATATACACATCTACGTAATGCACACATATTAAACAAACTCAGTTTTTATCGTCATGACATGAATTCTTTACAGATTCTTTACAGACTCATAACTTATATAACTGAATTAGCAAATTTCAGACATAGTATAATGCTGGCTGTAATATGGGATTGTCTAGATTAGAAGAAAAGTCATATGGCCAATTAGTGGACAAAAGTGATGGATGTCTTTAAATTGACATTAAATTAAAAAGTGTTTGTCCCCAAAATAACAATTCATAAAGTGAAAACTGTTGTGTAGAGAGACTTAATAAACTTCACCCTTTGATACATTTTGTGCACATTACTTTTTAAATGTTTGAAGACATGTTTTTTCTGTTGCATCTGCAAGTCTGCAACTTTCCTGTGAGACAAATTTAAACAGTGCCACTCAAGGTAATGCTTCATCCCTTCCACTCTAGTCTATAAAAGAATATATGCAAAGAAGAGGAAGCAGGATGGCAAATAATAAATGGGTCATGAGGACCACAAGACAGTGCTCTTGTTAACCACACTAGCACAGACCAGGTACAAGTGCAACACAGACTCTATGTAATCCACAAACAAGGCTGCAAACACCACAACTGTCCAACTCCTGGTCTAATAAGAAGTTCAAGCAGGATGCACAGCTCCTGAAGTATGAGTGGGATACTATAAATGCCCCGGTCTTCCTCATCAATCATGTACAATCCTGGAACAGAGACAAGCTAACCCTCTTAGCCACTGCGCCGCGCAGAGTGGCCTGGTGCAGAGATGGGTTAGGCTACAGGCAGCTCTTAAGAGTGTGTACAGTTTGAGTTGAGCCCTGGGAGGCCAGCCGTATTCCTCCCTATCACTTCCACTTCATTACTTACAGGGAGCGACCATGCATTATTCAGCTCCTCGAGCCCCAGTCTACAGGGACCGATCCAGCCTTTAACAAACACTTTAACCCGGCTCTGCCTTCACTGATCCACTAACAGTTATCTCAACTGGTGCCTCTGACCAAGACCAAGCTTCTGAGTTTTTACACTGGAAATTATCACTCTCACTGCTGTTGAAATTGAAAAACTCTGTAATTTAACCCTGTGTTGATCACAATTTTTACTCCCTATCACAAGGGGCATTTATCTTGTCATATGAAAAATAGTCCCATTATTAGGGCACTTTCCACTATCTTTAAGGTGGATTAATATGGACACAAATTTAGCTACCATAATCTATTCATTGTTTGTACAGCATAGTCATAGTCATTTATATTTTTATCATAGTGTTCTGAATGCAAATACGCCTACTAGTTTTTAATACCTTCCGTGTGCTCCTATCAAGTGACTATTTGGCCATTTGATATGTCGTGAATAGTTTTCTCTGGACGCTCAAAACAGTAGCCTAAATGTTTATATTATGTCATGGGCAACATAGACTTCCAAATATCACAGAATAAATCAGCAACCATCTTATATATTAAACCCACTTAAACCCTCGTTCTGTCAGATACATATAAAGAAAAAATACAGTATCATTTATAAAAACAAATACTTCATAATCAGTTCTTGAGCCGCATTGTTATAAATTTCTCAAAGCCTTCAACAACACTAGTTAATTACACATTACAGAATGAACTTGGAAAAAATAGCCGACTTCAACTCAGATTAGATCTACTAAATCTTAAGTATATATGGGATTTATTCTCAGAGAACTTCAGGACTTAAGTCTGAAATATCAACTCGCTCCTTAGAGCTCAGCTGCCATCCTCTGGTTGAGTCAGGGATTACAGGACCATTCACAATCTTTGCTGGAGTGTGTGTGCGTTTGTGTGGGTGTGTGTGTGTGTGTGTGTGTGTGTGTCTTAGCCTCAGGGTGGTAGTGGGCTCACCTTGCAGTTGTTATTGACCAGGGTGAAAAGGTCAACCACAATTTTATGACCAAACAGTAGGTCTTCTTGTCTGAATACGCGCATGTGTGTAGTGGCAGATTTGACGTTCCAGCTCATCTTAAAGTGGACCTCCCAGTATCCTTATGACCACCAGCAGTGCACACTAACACAGTCCCATGAGATTTTTGTTATTTAATTGTGCAAGTGTTTGGTTTCTTGACATCTCAATTTACCCGGCATTATACATACAACAACATATACATTTGAATGTTAGTCATAACTGTGGAAAGTATACAAAGTGTGGAAACAATAAAATTGAACAATGCTTGACTTTTTTATAGAAAACTGACATTTTACAGTATTTTTGATTATTTATCCTATCTAAATATACATATAAAAATAGGAAACATATACAGTATGTAAAAGTTTATGACATTACTAAAGTGACTTTGATTTATGTGAATTCATTGAGACATATGAATACATAACATCAGGTAAAACATACGAACTTTAGACATGACGAATAAAACTATGCAGGGCTTGAAATCAACTTTTTAGTGACTTGTCAGTGGCTAGTATTCTTAAAATGATATTAGTCAAGATTTATACGAGCCACAATTACATGTTTTTTATATGATCAGAGATGAACAATATTCAAGTTTTTACAGTTGTATATTTTTCCTTCCCAATGTGTTTGTTTCTATGTGTTATGTTATGAGTAATTGAACTTGTTTTGTTTTAAAGCATAGCTGTACAAAATTAGAGTTAAATGTGCTGAATGTATTCAGGAAAATCCAGCAGGACTAACTGGCTGGTGATAGTGTGTTGGCCATAAGTAAAATGCTTGCATTTGGCTTGTTGGATGGGGAAATGACAAGCCCTGACTATGTGGTAACAATCTATATATACACAGGATTCAACTTTACTCTTTATGCAATAGAAAGAGAGATTTCCTGAGAGTATAAATTGACATATCAATCTTCATTTCCCAGTAATCATCTGTTTGTCACATAAACGCATAAACACTGCAGTAATCCCATATCAGAAGCAGCTTGGCGCTCCCACGAGCCTCTCAGTGCTCGCCATGACTGATCACGTATCATCAAACACCATTGCACAAAGAATCAATCTACAGCCCGTCGCTCGAAAATCATGCAACGTGGTCCGCAGAGCTGCATGTGATAACAGTCGATTAAGTGCCTTTTTCGGGGGCGTTGGGGGTCCCCAGAGAGGAGCAGAGGGGCAATAATTTCTTCTGATTGCTCCGGTGGGAATGGGGCTGGTGGGTTTCTATGTCCACTCCAATCACATCACTAATGGAGAGGCGGGTAAGCATCTGTGACAGTGGGAAACCAGATCTGCGCTCCCCCAGTGAGTGTGTGTCCACGGCAGATAAACAGTTGGCAGGGTTCCCCCTCTGTCCCTGTGTATGCATGCATCAATACACATGCAAGGGTTTTGGTGTGCTAGAGGACAATGCCTTGACTTCATGCTGCAAAATGATACCTCAATATTTCAAGGTAAAAAATAAAAAACACCTATCAAGCCCACTGCTGGAGAAAATGCAACCTTTTGATTCTGATGACATTATAATAGTTGGTGATGTGACCAGTTTTTGATGTGACCAGACTTTAATATAGTAATCGAGCAGGAAATCTGAATGATTGTTTCCTATTTGCTACGCTATCTTATTAAAATTGTTAAGTGCACTTATACATACTAAAAGTGAAATAAAAACAAAATCAGATGTGAAAACAGGATAGATTAATTTATACTAAAATTGATCTAAGCACAATACACTATGTCTAATATGAGTATAATCAAAATATGGAAATTAATATTGTTGCCACAGTTCTTGGACACTCCTCCATACACACCCACAGAGGCTGTAGGGTTAATATTCTCTATTGAGCTCTATTAGCCTAAATGACTGGGGCAGATGAAGAAGGTGTTACAGAGTGCATGTGTGAGGGTGTCCAAATGGCTCTCATGTGTAATTACACAGTATGCAGGCCACGAGTCATCCATCATTATCTACGAACGGGATGACAGCAGCAGATACTGTAAGCTACACCAAATGCAATCCTGTGATCATGGACTATAATACCAATGAAATTCCAAATGTTTGCATAAATGCCTTTCATTTTTAATATATCACATGGAAGCTGTAGGAGTTGTGGTGCACCTTCCCTGTATTCAATTAGTCCCTCTGACCAGCCAGCCAATGACAACAGGCACTAGGATATAGCAGTGCATTTCATTTGTGTGTGTGTGCTCTCTTTTTCTCTCGCAGTTATTGAGCATTCTGCCCGGCTAGTTTCTATCCCCTTTGGTTTTGTTTATACATGTACATCATATTGTTAGGGTTATTGGCATTAGCATGTTTTGCAAAGTAGCAGCTAGTAGTAGTACCAAGTGGGCTTCAATTACTTTTGGTCCATAAACTTCAGTCTCTTATTGGGAAGAACTGCATATATCTGGCATAGTAAGTGATGGAATATGATGTCACCTGGGCTGCTAGCTATACTGTTTTATTTGCACTTGACACATTTCGAATATTGTTTTTAAAAAATCTATGTTTATGACAGGAACACAAACAAAGATTACTGACAGAAACCATGTTCATATCAGCATGTTTTGACACACATTAAAGTTTTGTGCCCACACAATATAATGTATACAAATACAAGCTGTAGTTAAATCTTTTCAAATATTACTTTCTATACTTCACAAAGTGCCTTACAACAAGTCACAGCAATGGAAGAGACTACAGATGGGACAGAACTGGGCTCTATCGCACCATTGTGTCAGCATGGATTCAAAAACAAAGATGCGGCCGGTTGTCTGCCCCTTCAGGACTATCCCAGCGGTACACTGTTGTAGCCAGGTTCTTCTGCAGTGACCAGTGGATAAACATTGTTTCAAAACCAATGAATGGAGCCAGCGATGCGAACACTCAACTATGAACCTTCCCTTCTTCACTAATCTGCTTCTTCCCTCAGATTATTGTCATGAATAGAAAGGGAAAAAGAGAAAGGACTTATCGCTCCCACCCTGTCGCAGTGTATATTAAATTTGTCTCCTTTTAAGGCATTGACAATGTTTGCTATTTGTCTGTAAGGTACACGCAGCTGCAACATAACAATAAATGCTGGATAAGAAGCAGCACTCAGTAAACTCTGGCATTGTGAGGCTTGTTGAATTACCCATGAGTTTTGATACTTTGGCTTTTGTGTAAACTAATCCCAATGGAGGAACAGTGAATAGCCTAAATTCCCTATGATATCTAGTCGTCGCTAAACATTTGCTCACTTACGACGACACTGGCTACAGAAAATTATTCTTTTGACAACGCTACAACGGATTTAACCCAGTGCCCCGCTTATCCTGCAATGACATGTATTAGTTTCATTACATTGGGTGGTACATTTCCATTTCAAATTACAACTCAGGCCAACTGGCTTGTTCATATTGTTTGCGGGGACATTAGGCAGACTTGTATTCATAGATTTTATGAATAAACAAAAAGAGTACTATTAGTATCAATTAACAACTTTTTTCCCTTTTTCTTATAACTTTCAGTTTATTATTATTATTTAGTTTAATATTTGGAGACAAACACCAAACCTATACTTGCTACAAGCTTGATGGACGCCATGATGATATGTGCATGGGTTTGAATGCTGACAGGGAATGCAGAATTACAAAGGCCTATATTTTCCACATCAAAGAAGGTTTAACAGATTTTTACATCAGCGATCAGGGAGAAAAACTACAATCATCGCCAAAAAGTTTGGGAATACTTCATCAGTTGAAAGGGAAAGTGTGTTCTAACTTTTGACTTATACCTTAATTAGATTTTTTAGCAATTTTTTTAAAATTGAAAGTTGGGTGTCTGTAAAATTGTATCTAAAATGTATATTTTTTAGTTTGCAATTTAAATAAGGCCTGTTTTTCTAATACAACTATGAAAAGTACAACAGTTTCACAAATTATCATAACAGAAGCACAAGTTAACTGGACCACATTTCTTTGGAATATTGTTAACCTATCCAATGGTTAACAATATCCCAAAGATATGCACTACTGCCAACTGTACTGTGCAAAAAAAAAAAATATATATATATATATATTTTTTTTTTTTTTTTAAGTTGTGTACTTGTCTTCTATCAATACTTTTGCTTAATGCACCTACAGTTAATTGGTAGCCAGTGTAGGTACATGATTTAACAAAACAACAAGCTACCACGCCACTTCATGTTTCTCAATAAACTCCTAAAATATCAACTTGGTAGTTCATTCTTTCTTTTAGAGGGACTTTCACTTTGTGTCAGCTCCTTTCTTGGCTTGGCCCCTGGAGGTCAAGCCTACTGAAGCTTATTTAGAAATCAAACACAGTTGTCTTTTACTCCATACACACCTCTCCTGCCCTCTTTCTCATCCCCACTCCCATTCTTTCAGTGCCTTATCGTCCACTTCGTCTTTGGTCACTTGCTCATGTCTTTCTGTCCCGTTGCCCTCTCAGCAGGCCCTAACTTGTCTACATTTACCCCCTGCGTTGACCGACCAATGGGGCAGTTGCGTGGAGAGTCTCTCTTTTGGAGCTTCCCCATTCTACCCCGAGTCAGCTCCTGTTCTGTGTTTTCACGACCTTCGACCCCAGACCATAGCAACACTGGCAGGAATGTCAGGAGTGATTGACAGGATAAAGAGCGTTGCCCCTCTCGCCTGCACAAGCGGATTTGAGACACTTTGAGGCTGGGACAATGGTGGATTCGGGCTTGATTGGATCACCGATGAGCTGATGACTGTCAAAAGAGCACGTCGTCTTTACATAAGCCCGATTATCTTTGTATGGCGGAGGAGCGGAGAAGGGTATAGCACTGGTAGGAGTTCACCCCCATGCAGAGGGTCTCGAAAAGGGGATAGAGCAGCACACGAGGGCTAGACTGGTTCTTTCGTCCATTGGGTGCCTTAACAAATCTATTCACAAGTCCTGGGTACCTCATACATGTGGTCATAGTCCTATAAGGGTATAGTTGAGGGTGTGGGGGATGGCACATGGAGAACATCATTGTCCCATGCCTGACAGGACCAGCTCAAACCAAGGGTGTGGGTAAGGGGAAGCACATATGTGTGAAAAGAGCAGTGGGACAGGCAAATCAAAGACAAATCCCTTCCATAATCTGGCTCTTTAATAGGGATTAGACCTCACCAAAGGGCCCATAACAGAATACTAAAGCACCAATGAAGACTCCATTCACACTGAGAGTTCGAGGGGCTCACCAACACAGTTTTCACAAGAAAGTGTTCCCATTGCACACTTAGAAAAACTATATAATCCCAAAGACATTTTGTCATCTGGATTATTCACTGCCTACAACAAGTGGACAAAACAGAAAAACAACTTTGCCCCAATCTTATGATTTGTTGTAATTAAAAACTATTGTGTTTTATCATGTTTTATATAAATAAAATGTAAAATACTAGAAATTGGTCAGTGGAATCGTATCATTGTAACCAGAAACACTGACCATATAGTAGTGATTAAAAAAGTAAATGACATAAAAAGTAATTAATCACCCCAAGAATAATTTGCTTACCCCTTGTGGCCGAAGTTAAAGTTCTCGGTGTAATCTTGTAAAAACAAATTCCTGGATTAAAATAATGTTTCTATAAAGTTCCTACACCTTAAACCAAACATTTCATCATAATGTTTACAACTGGCGACAGGTGATTTGCTAAAATACTTTTACTTTTTGTTACTTCTTGTTAACATACTTGGCAAAACACCACCATCAGTTAACACACAATCTCCTTAGTGGGGGGAATGAAAAGCAATATAGCAAATGCATGCAGGTTATTTGGGATCTGCAAAATCTATGTTAATGGAAACACTGGATGAGGGCAGACATAAGTGAGCCTATAAATAAGGCCTTCTCCCGTGCAGCTTGTTCCATTTCTGTCTGTAAGATGGCTCACAAAGTTCTGAAAAATACACAAATTTAAAACTTGCTGGAAGTTTGTAGCAGCACTCGCCAAAGAATCCCCATCCAAAGTCTGCTCACCACCTTTTCATAGCCGAACATGTTGTGGACACAGTAGAAGTGATGAAACAGGCATTTGATGTGATTTCAGCACCATCACGCTAGCCTCACTGATTTCCAAGTTTGAAAGAATAACATATTGTTGGGGTAGATTGAAGGCTGGGATAGTGGCTTCGGCTCCTCAGCAGTGTTGGAGCAGTCTGTCACAGTTGGCACAGTTGGTCATAATGGCCTCAAGTCTCTGGATTCACTCCACGTTATTCCTATCAGTGGCAGCTCTCAATCTCACAGCATCTTCTCTGGCTGTCATGGGCTTGTATGCCACAGACAGCATACTGTAGTTAGACGGGTGAATGGAGGAGAGTGTAAGAACTTGTTTAGGTCAAATATCTAAAACAAAAGGTGCAAATATCAAACTCAAGTAAACAGATAATAATTATGGACTACCACATGCTGCAAGCTAATGAAGACCCACGGGGGAATTTATGAATAAGTCCAAGAAACATGATGGACTGAGTTCTATTAAAAAACAAAACAAAAGCTCATTCTATAGAGATTAAAAAGCTGATCATTGTTTAGAATTTGATAACGTAATTTGCTTAATTTATTTTTTCATTTTGGCTATCAATTTGTTTTGTTCGTTTTGTTTTGTTTTTTGTTGTTTTGCTTTTCTTTGTCTTGACTTGCCATAGCAGATGTTAATTTCTAACCATCTCTGGTGATTGATCGAGAAAAACTGACAATCTGAATCTCTGTAAGTTGATAAGAAGCAAGCAATAAATAAATACATAAAATGCTACAAGTCCTAACAGGTTAGAAGATCGGCCTCGGAGAAAGAAGCTCGGTGGTTCAATGCTGACAATTGTAATAATTATAAGTAATGGCATGCTCTACATCCAGTCAGAGTGAGGCAGCACTGAGTCAGTACTTTAGCTCTTACCAGACCAATAAACACTGATAATACTACACTGTACCTAATTCTTTACCTCAGATTTTGATACATATGCAAAAAATGTATGACTGCATGATATATATTTAAAATTTACCAAATGGAAATATACAAGAAAATGAACACTATACATATTTTGGATAGTATTGCCAATTTCCAAACTCTATTGGGATCCTCATGTGGATTGCATAAAACAGAATTAGATTTTAGAACATGTTTGTTGTTGTCCACGGCCATGCATCTTGTCATTATTGTCGCAAATAAAACACTAATTCTAATGAACACACTGCCTTGATATGATCATGAAGAAGAACTTTGATAACCTCTTGGCATTAGCAGTCCTTTGACCCCCTGCCTCTTCTCTGGACCCCTGCCTCCTTCTATAACAGTGTGGTTTGGAGTGACACATGTGCACTCCACCACTCCCAGTTCTGCTGCCCCATACCGGCTGCTGGCCTTTCCCTGTTGTCTGATCCATATTTCAGAGGCGGCAGCGGTGCACGGAGGGGGTATAATCCGACATAAAAGCACCATGGCCTGGCCCAAAAGCACAGACGCACATTCACAAGGTCCTGGATATCTTCAACTTCAATTTCCTCCCAGCGTTTGCAAGTGGCTTCCAAGGCGCTGGCATAAGTCACAGGATTTGGCCAGAAGGTGCAGATTTCAATAGTTTCCTTCAGGAGAGGGCTGACACTGTGAATTAGTAAAGGGAATTGGAGAGCCAAAAAAAAAAAAGAAAAAAAATTGCATGCCATGGGTCAGTTGAAAAAGTGGGATGATTTGAGGTTATGTTTTACATGTAGAGATCCCGTAAATATTCACTTAGTATATTAAAAATATGAATATGTAATATTTTGAGACTCAATGGAATATTGATAAAGACAAGTATGAAAATGCAAAAATGTGGATGCATGTTTAATATAGATGATTTGATATAATGTAATCTAAATATTAAATAAATCCATAGCATCAGTAAAAGTAAACGGGAACTATAGGCCTGATAAAACAAGTTTTCCAAAAAACATGCTTAATAATAATAATGACATTTATTTAGTTTCCAAAAAATATATTCTTTAAAGACAAATTAATATCCGGTATTTACAATTCTTAAAGGTTCCTTTCACAACTAAAAGGAAAGAGCAAAAGTACAACAGAGGACAAAGGAGGGGAAATACAAGCAAATCTGTGACAAAACTCTCTAAACAGTAATAATAATTATAATAATATAGTAACTATAGGACAGGCTGGCCTGCCACAAAATATCCTTCATAAACTGCTCTCATTAAATAAAATCATCTTCTCTTTGCTCCGTTTTTCATAGTGTCGATGTCAGGGCTCGCTGTGTGGCTGCTCCATGGTGAGGTCTGAGGAAAAGAAAATACAGTCAGCAAATGATGAACATTTATTTGAAGCATTGTCCCTGTGTGTATAATTCAGTAAATAAATATGATAGCATTAAAAGTAATCTGTATCTTTCACTCTCCACTGCCCTGCTGCTCTCAGCATTCTGTGACACACATATAGATGCTCTGAGTGGGCGTGAATAAATGGCAGCTCATTATTTCAATAACACAGGCGATAGCTTGGTGCTTATGCGGGCCCCACGGGATGAATCTATCTGAGTGTGATGGAGCGTTAAAGTGGGACTCAATCACATGATTTATGTGGGCGCAGTCAGGCGGAACACTGCTCCCAGACGAGAGCGGTGTGTCCTAAAGAAATAGATTTGAGAGTCAGCGCTCACCTGTCTGTGATCAACTGGAAGGAGGACTTGAGTGAGTCGGGCCTTGGGTCGCTCTCATCATCTGAGAAAAAAAAGAAATGTAAAGATTCAGCTGAAGTGTATGGCCTACAGTAGCCAATATATAGGCTATACATAAATATTATACTAATTAAAAATTGACTGTGTTAAAGATCTGCAGTACCTACCATCTCTTTTTGGGCTGAAGCTTCCTGACGACTCTACGTCACTATCGTCCTCTGTGCCCGAGGTCCCAGGCCCCCGTGCTGTAACCCGTGCGTCATGGCGCGCTGTTGTGACCGCGCTATGCAGAGGCAGGTGCGTGTGCGCAGCGGACGGCGTGGCCAGTAGAGACCTCATGTTCAATAAGGAGTTAGCGTTCAGAAATGCAGAGTTAGCCCAGTTGTGTAGCTTGCCAATCTGACACGTGTAAATCCCGTGTCCAGGCAGTAATGCCGGATGTCCAGCCTGGCCCAGAGCCGCATGCGCGGGGATTTTGGGTGTGTTGTCCGGGGCAGTAGCCGTCTCAGCCAGAGACCAGATTTTAGGTTTGCTCTGCGGTGCTCTGTGGCACTCGTTGCGGCTCGGGGAACGCTCCAGGGCGGCTTTGTTGTGCGGAACAGGGCCTTCACTGTCGGCTCTGAGGCCTTCCCCAGAAACAGTCCTGGTGCTCTCCGAGGCCTCTCTGCTGAGGCCTCCAGCCTCTGCCTCCGCTTTGCCGCTAAACTGTTCTGCCGCTCCCCGATGCTCCTGCTCCTCAGGTCGATCCAAATCCACCGTCTCCAGGTCAATCTCCTCGTCCTCGTCGCTGCCGGTTTTTCCCTGCTCCTCTTCATTGTCGCTGCTGAAGATGCGTCCGTCGCGGTCCTCAGCACTTCGCCCCCACGTTACCTTGTTCTCCTTCTTTAGGCGCCGCCGAGCATTTGCGAACCACGTCGACACCTATACGAGTACATTTAGTCAATTAATTATTGATTCGTTTTTACATTTTTAGTTTTTACATATTCTCTAAAGTACCCTTTACAAAAATGGCATAGATTACATCATTTAATTTATAATATTGTGTGACTATATATATTTTTACATTCTTATATTCTGGATGTGGGATTTTAAATGGTCTTTTGTTTTACTCCATTTCATATCAGGGGCTGTTAGCTGGTATTGTAGGCTATAGTAGCCTATTTACAAATATTAAAAACTTTGATGAAATATTGTCTATAATAAATATACAAATACGAATATTTATGAGTTGTTTTACTGAGCTCTTGACCAGAACACACAGTCGTTAGTTTGAAAGAAGTGTGTGAGGCGCGCTCACCTGTGTGAGTGTCATCCTGGTGATGATGGCCAACATGATCTTCTCTCCTTTGGTAGGGTACGGGTTCTTCTGGTGCTCCTGGAGCCAGGCCTTTAGTGTGCTCGTTGTCTCTCTTGTCGCGGTTTTGTTTCTGCTGGGGTCTGCATACGGGTACTGGCCGTAGGGGTAGAAGCCCTGAGCCGCATGCACGGGGAGCGAGGCGGGATGCGAGCCTGGGCTGTCCTTCAGGTCATACTGAGATCCCTGGACCAAGACAAACAACTTGTTGAGCCACGGATTCAGGCCACTCACAAAACATGCATGAATCCTAATCCTAGTGTTTTTACTCGGTTGCTGTTTGATAGAACATTGCAACCTAACACTAGTGGGGAGTTGGGCTATTGTTTGTCTTAAAAAAGTTAATTATCAGCACCTTTCTCTTTTCTCAACGTATAGCTACACTTTTTATTGGAAAGGTTAAAACGGCAAATAACCAAACGTGTGCTCAAATGATCATCTTACAACAAAGTAAACAGAACAACGTTAAATTGTTTCCTAAAATGTAAACAGAATAGCACTATACTAAACTACATTTTAATATTCTCATTAATCTGCTATTAGGTATCATGTAAAAAACGGACAGGTGCCAAATCCAGTATTCCAGAACATTACGCACAGGTGTAACTAGTGCCACGTTAACTGTATTGACTGTTTACTGTCACGCCTGACCCTTCACTGAGTAAACTCACCATCTGTGACAGCAGAGCGAGGTCCGTGTTTCCGCTGTACGGGAGAAAGGCACTGTAATTATGAGGAGCCCAAGGACTCGCGTACATCCCGAGCATGGAGCCCACAGCGGCAGCGGCAGCAACAGCGTTGGCTGAAGAGCCCACGCCGCTTTCTGTACTTCCTTCCCGGGCAGAACCCGGTCGCTCTCCCGCGTACACCTCGTGAGAGGAGGCACCGAGGAACTGAGGGTATCCCAGCTGAGGGAAAGACATGTCCAAAACCAAAGCGATTTCAAAAAGTCACGAAGTAGCAATTCCCAAGAAGCGAAGAAGAAGAGGCTGGATCTAAATCACCAGAGTTCTTTGAGAAAGTGTCAGCTCCACTTGTCCACTTGTGCGCGCGGAGTGCTGCGTGCGTCTGGCCGTGGGAGCTGTTGGATGTGGAGCTGACTGACTGATTGGCAGCCTACTTAAGCACCAAGCTCCTCCTATGCCCGGGGCAGGCGATTAGTGCATTGGTTAGCCCGGGTCGACTGTGTGCGCGCGCGCGTGCGAGTGTGTGTGTTTTGTGATCTCACGTGTGCGCTGTGTCCACAGGACTGAAACCTGTGAAGTGTGCGCACAGTGGTCGGTGTTTCTCTATAACTTTTGTCAAGAAGATATTAATAATAGTTTATCTATTGTTTTATGTAAATGAATTGAATTTGACATCTAATGACAGTGAATAGATTTGGACGTGTGTGTAATAATAAATGTTGGTCTTTGAGGGTCTGTGGGCAGCAGATGGGCCGGGGGGCATCGATATGCTCGGTCAGACCCAGGAGGATGGTCGTGATTATCGGCGGAAGTCAGTGATGCAGATTCGGAGAGGCTGGAGGTAATGGCAGAGATTGACGAGGATAAGGGGCAGTGAAGATGTGAGACACACGGGAGCTGTGGAGTGGAAACTGACAGATGTTTGTGGAGAAGAATGGACCACTGTACTCTGGAGCCCTCTGAGGTGGACACATTGGAGCACGTTTGTTTTAGATTGTGGCGCATTTGTGTCAGGCCTATTACAACAGCTGCGATGAAAAGTGAGCTCATAATTACTCAATATGTCGGAAATAAAAGCTTGGATAGTCCTCAAAGATCCTTATTATTATGACAAACCCATGAAGAAAAATAAATAATCAGAAGACAATATTATTCTTTATATAGTTCCAATTACCCTATTGCCCTATATAAATTCATTTCATAATCATTTTCATTTGATTTGTTTCATTTCATTTTTGAATATTATGGCTTCTATTCTCTTTTCAATAACGACGCCCTTCCTTAATGTTTGAAATGTATTAATTTGTTATTTTTAGGCCTATTTAAATATTGATTGCCCTTGTATCATAATTACGTTGTTTTTCTTTCAGTAGAATTATCGAATGACATGCAGTAGCTTATTGTTTCCATCAAAAATAGGAAATCCATTCACCCCTTTGAGGCCCGTATTAAGCCCCATATGAAGTGTGCATAATGCAGATTGATATAACCCCATTAATAGCTGTAAGTATTAAATCAGTAACTGCCTCTCTCCTACACACACAGACTGACATACACACACACAAGGGGCGGCAGTGGCTGTACTAATGAGGTTGAGCACCCTGCGCCCCGCTCCGTGGCCCTGTGGCCCTCCTGGGTTTCCTCAGAGGTTAGCGCTGTAATTACTCCATCGCCATAAATACAGATTCATCATTTCACAGCACAGCCCTGATGAGCATGGTTGAACTCGGATCGGAGGAGAGGTAGAAGTGTGTGTGTGACTCTGCGTTTGTGTGCGTATGTCTAATGATTTAATTACACCATTTAAAACCCACTCTGGCTTAAGTGACGGCCCTCTCCGCTCGCTTCCCTCCCATGCGCTTTACTCATGAATCTCAAAGCTGTTTTTTTCTAAGCACACATTATGACGCTCGCATCACCTCTACGTATGTGTGCGTTTGTGTGCGTGTGAGTGAGCGACGACGCAGACACCGAGAAGAGGATGCTGCTTAATCTCCATGGCATTTTAAATGGCATTCACGGGGAGAGAGCTAGCGCGCCTCTATCCTCACTGCCAAGGTAAACGGAGCCAAGGGACTCCAGCTCCATAGAAGCGCAGTGTTAAAGACCCTCGCCATTTCTATCCACACACACTCTCTCTCCTTCTCCCTCTCCTCCCTGTGTCTCTCTTCTCACTTAAAATTAATGTTTTTCTCATGACAGGGGAGGGAAACGAGACATATCCACCATCTAATAGGATAATATAGGCCCATTGAGCTGTGCCGCCCCTCCCTCGCCGACCCTCCCCGCCTCTCCGCTGCCTTTGTAGCTGCCTGATTTCCATAGTGTCTCTGTGGAGAGGCAGTTAATGAATTCCTGTGAGCTGGAGAATGGTTTGGCGGTTTAGAGAGGCAGGGATAGGGGGAAGGAAGGCTTTGAGCTATGCCATTCAACTTCACACAGCCACACTGTCCGCTTGTGCATTCAGCCGGTGTGTGCCTATGTGTGTGTGTTTTAACATGAACCTGCTAAGACTACCAAATATTTAGACTGGCCTCAGACCCTCCTTTTTTATGGTGACGCTGGATTGAGGGGGATCTCTGGAGGCAGCTTGACTCTATTTGAATCCCATTCGCTGCTATTAGCCCAGGCCCAGACAAAGGAATAACTTACAGCAGGAAACATTCAAATATAAAGTGTCCACAATAGACAATCGGGGTGGATGGTTTTGAACCCAGGGTGAATTGGCACAGAGGTAAATTAAGATGTGAAAACAGAACATGGTGAAATTGCATTAAGTCTTGTGTTTGCCTAAAGATCAAGAAAGCGGGGATTAGGGTGGTAATGGAATAAAATGAAATTAAATATGTGGCATATGCTGACTGAAGAAGTTGATCAAGTTACTTTCCAAATTGGCATACTTTTTGGTCTCACAGTGGCAATATTTGATCAGGATCTATCATAGCAAAAACTCACAAGTGCAAGACAAATGATTTATTGTTGTGTTTGCAAAAGGGTGTCAGATATGTCTGTAACGATTTTCATGATGACACATTTCACTTTCAGCATTGTCTTGATTAAATGTGGTCAGGCAGATAGGTGCACGGAGGACAAACAGCACAAACACATCTAAATCTCAATCACATACTTTTAACTTTAATCTCACTTATCAAGTGACAAAAATATATTTATTTAGAGGTTGTAGTATGAGCTTTCTTCTGCTGAGGTGTGCCCAATGCTCTGTTATAAAGAAACGAAACACTTGATATTAGGGTGCAATTATCTTGGAAGTTTATACAGGGTTACTGTTTATGTTGTGTCAAGTCTGATTGTACTGGTATTCTCTCAGGATTTACATAAAGAAATTATTGGCGTAGTTTACACTGTTAGATTGGTTCCCAAAAATAATAAAACAGTCAATCAGAGTCAAAGAATCTGGATACAAAAGTTATTACCATTTTGTTTGCAACACAGAAACATGCGCTATGTACGATAGGCTATATGACGTATACGTATAGGAAAGAATTGGGTGACACCTGTTGTGGTCTTTTGCAACTGGAGCACATCTGCTTCATGTTTTGTCTCCTTCTGCTTTCAGAGAAGATCTTCTGCAGACCTTGATATAACAATTGTTTATCTGAGCTTTTATTCTACTATTATTACCAAGGCATTTTGCCTACAGAACTGCTGATCAATTACTTTCCAAACTTAACTCTGTCAGCACCTTTAATCTTCATTCTGATGCTTGGTTTGAACTTCAGCAGGTTTGTGTTGAACATATAAGTACATGCCTTTTGAGTAGGTCTACCTACTAAACCAGACACAAAAACAAATATTAACATGTCTGTGAACATATAAATATGTGATATACTGTATGCATGACAGATTGTCTTTCAAAGTAAGGAGTGAAAGATGACCTAAACCTGGAAGTTTTCAGAAGTGAATTCTCTGCTTTAATTATGCGTTGTGATTGCAGTGATTAAAAGACAGTAATGGGAAATCCAGGCTGTGTGCCCTTTAGCACCAGATGACAGTCCCTTGTCCCCTTTGGCCTTCACATCAAACCTTTGGTGCTAGATTTGACCTGAAGGGGAAACACTAGACAAAGAGACTATCATTAGCAATTACCGGGCGTGCCAGCGTTTGTTTGTTAATAGCTTTTTTAAAGGAGTCCAATGGGACCCATTTACAGTGGAGAGGCCTGATAACAAACCCTGACCTCCGGCAAGGGTCACTGTAAGCCCCTTTCAAATAGTCGCAAAACACTTGTAAAATTTAACCAGGCTGCTTTTCAATAGCTCTGCTGAGATAGGAACTGCCCGTTAAATACAGTTCCATCATTCCCTATGGAGAGCGCGATGAAAACAAGCCATGTTCTACAAGATCGCTGACTAAAAAAAAAGGCAAATTCCCACCTCCTCCTCTCGACAGAAAGACTTAGTGGGGGGCCTTTCTCATGGCCAAAGATCTGATTGTTTTCTAAACGGATTATTAACTCTTTTGTTACAGTAGGGGTCACTTTAATGCTTCTTAGGGTCCATTAGCATTGCTTTCAAGAACGCACTCACACACCGATTGCTGTGTTCTAGGATTTGGCGTTTGGTGTCTTTGTTGTTCTCAGCAGGAGCGGAATGATACCGTTATAATGCTGTTAAAGACAATAGCTGGACTTAAAAAGGGGGAGTTGTGAGAGAAGGGCTGTATGTGTGAGTGGGTCTGGATGAAAAGCTGCCCTCAGGAAGACCAGTATAAGCTTAATGCAATAGTGCTGACTTCAAGGGATTCCTCAAAGACAAGTGGCATTACAGCGTCCTTCTCGGCTCAAAATCCTTAACTTACCACTTGAGAACTAACTCTGAAAATGCTCCAAATCCATCAATGTGTTGTTGTTTTATGAGCAAAATTTCTTCCATGTCAAATATGCTTTTAAATTACCATTCTACAACAATGGTTCAAAAAGTAGCTTTAGTTGTAACTAGTTTGTTTGTTAATACTGTATTGGTGAAAATGGTAAAACACAAAAAAGCTATAACTGTTGTCACCATTAGCCTGTGAATCAGAATG